>CM020517.1:1327500-1350000 GCA_009823395.1 Thamnaconus septentrionalis
AGAGCGATCAGTCATGGTTGCTTCGAATGGAGGGAACCAACCAATGGGAGACGACGACAGCAAGGTCCAAGTGAGGAACAGGAATCTCTCTGTGAGCCATCAATCAAGTTCTCATTTTCTGGATGATATATTTCTATTTATATTCTATATATGTATATATATACATATATACATATACTGTATATTTATGTTCAATTTATATTTAAATTTTTATATAAATCCTGGAGATTCCCGGAGATTCTGCTGAAGACCAAAACTGAACAATGAAGGTCAGAAGCTGCTGAGTGGCCACACACACACACACACACACAAACACACACACACACACACACACACACATCCACCATTGAATCATCAGAGAAAATTCTTTTTCACAGAGTGACAAAAATGGAAATTATTGGATTTTTTTTTCTCTTTCTCTCTCTTTTTTTTTTTTAAACTTTCAGTCTGCATCGTCCTTCCATCCGTCTGTCACCAGGAAGTTTGTCAGTTAGAGTTTTGGAAGGTATGAAATCAACTTCCTCTTCCTGTTTCCGCAGCAGCACCCCCCTCGGGTGGCTGTCTTCTTCTTCTTCTTCTTCTTCTTCTTCTTCTTCTTCTTCTTCTTCTGCACGTCCTCTGCGTTGTGATTGACAAAAAAAAAAAAGTAAGTGTGATTGACTGCACCCCCCCCCATTTTTTTTTCAGTGGTGGGCGGGGTCAGACAGAGTCAACTCCCCACCCACCCCAACTCCAACCACTCCCCCACACCAGTTCTATGGGAGAGTCACTGTCTACCGGCCGGCGGAGGCCTCCTAGTGGTCAGAGAGCGGGAGTGGAAGCGGCAGCAGCAGCAGCCAGGCAAGGCCCAGCGGCAGCAGTAGCAGCAGCAGCGGCGGTGGGGGCCGGTGGGCGGGGCCTGCGCTGCGGTCCGCCAGCCCCGGCGGGGCAGGGAGGGTGGAGTCTTCGTCCACGGCCCACAGACGCTCGTTCTCGTCCACCTGGAGGGGAGGGGCCTAGGTCAGGTTAACGTTAAAAATGATTCAAATAGAGTTAAATATGACTGCACTGATTGACTGTGGACCTTGACCTCTTCAAAGTGACAACAACAACAACAACAACAATAATAGTTATAATAAATAAACATTTTTAAATAAACACATTCAAAACCGTGGCAATTTTCTAAGTAAAACTCTCACTGCCGCAAGTAGCTAGCTAGCTAACTAGCTAACTAGCCCAATGACATCAGGTCTGATACTTTCTACAGTCAATCCAAAGTTCTGGATTCTGTTTCCGGGCGGCACGGTGGGACCTTTCTGTGTGGAGTTTGCATGTTCTCCCGTGTCTGCGTGGGTTCTCTCCGGGTTCTCCGGCTTCCTCCCACACTCCAAAAACATGCATGTGAGGTCAATTGAACATTCTAAATTGTCCGTAGGTGTGCATGTGAGTGTGAATGGTTGTTTGTTTCTATGTGGCCCTGCGATGAACTGGCGACTTGTCCAGGGTGTCACCCTGCCTTCGCCCTAAGACAGCTGGGAGAGGCTCCAGCAGACCCCCGTGACCCCTGAGCTCAGGAATAAGCGGGTATGGAAGATGAATGAACGAATGATTCTGTTTCCTGTTGTCGTGCGCCCTCTAGAGGGATGGAGGAACAAAAAGTCAAAGTTCAGTTCAACCAATTAATCATAAAAGTGTCTTTTATTTTAAAAATGTTTCAACATCTTAGAGCTGATTTCAGTCTGATGACAGCTTCTAATTGTAAAGATTTTAATGTAAAACTAATTCAATTCTGAAGTAAATATTTAAAAAAAAAAAAGAATATTGAAAGAATATAAATTCTCATCTTAAAATCTTAATTGTTAAAGTCTTATTGATGATAAAATGCCGAAACAAAAGTTCGTTGAAGTCTGCAACTTTGTTGTCTGCAACAACTTTTAATATTCAAAAAGGGTCTTTGATGTTTTTTTTTTTTTTTTTATCACAGTTATTCTACTGTTCTTCTTTTTTTTTTTTTTACCCTAATCTTGTCCGGTGATGTCGTATCGCGAGCGCTGCAATTGGCGGGAAGAGACGGCAGCTGTTTTTCTGCGTGTGTCCGTCTCGTCCGACGCACGACCTACGACTTTTCCGTCCGTGACTCACGATAAAACATGACGTCGGAGACGGCAATTACACCAACGAGGCCTCGAGGCCACGGCACGTGACTCCGCACGATGTCTCTTCTTCTCCTTCTTCTGCTGCTGCTGCTGCTGCTGCTGCTTTTTCCTCTCCCTCTGGAAGTCAGCTAAGTGTCCTAGTTTAGCGTCGAGTTTATTTTTAGCCGCCGGCTGATCGACGATTTATCTTCATGTTTCGGTTCCGTCAGGACGGGGGAAAAAAAAAATAAAAAAATGCACGAAACAAAAAGTCCCCCAGGCCGAAGAAGAAGAAGTGTTTAATTGATGATCTTCACCTCATTATGACTGTGTGCGAGAGAGTGCGTGTGTGTGTGTGTGTGTGTGTGTGTGTGTCCTCAGCTCCGTTCCTCTGTTTCTCATTTTGTTGAGGCCGCATTAATGATGTTTACTGATCCTGTTTCTGGCGCTGATGAAGCAGATATGAATGTAGGACACGACTTTGCTATGCCCACTGCCACGCACGCGCACGCACACACACACACACACACTGATTGGCCGCCGTGCAGTGACGCGCTGCTCTGTGTTTACACTCACAGTCCCGCTGAACCTTCATTCATTCATCGTCATTCAGTCTGATCGTTTTTTCCCCTCGTTGAGCTGAGCGGCAGCGGCAGCAGCAGCGGCAGCAGCAGCAGCAGCGGCAGCAGCAGCAGCAGCAGCCGCAGCAGCAGCAACAGCAACAGTTTATAAGTGTTTCTCTCCCATTGTTTGTTTTACGCTCGACTCTGTTTGCTGAAACTTGTCTCGATGGAGCTGAGAGCTGATGATGAGGATCCCAAAGAGCCCAGAGAGCTGCTGCTGCTGCTGCTGCTGCTGCTGCTGCTCCTGCTACTATGACTGTTGCTGCTGCTGCTGCTACTACAGTACGACTGTTGCTGCTGCTGCTGCTGCTGCTGCTGCAACTACTGCTCCTGCTACTATGACTGTAGCTGCTGCTGCTGCTGCTGCTGCAACTACTGCTCCTGCTACTATGACTGTTGCTGCTGCTGCAGCTGCAACTACTGCTCCTGCTACTATGACTGTGCTGCTGCTGCTGCTGCAACTACTGCTCCTGCTACTACGACTGTTGCTGCTGCTGCTGCTGCTGCTGCTGCAACTACTGCTCCTGCTACTATGACTGTTGCTGCAGCTGCAACTACTGCTCCTGCTTCTATGACTGTTGCTGCTGCTGCTGCTGCTGCTGCAGCATCTACTGCTCCTGCTACTACGACTGTTGCTGCTGCTGCAACTACTGCTCCTGCTACTATGACTGTTGCTGCTGCTGCTGCTGCTGCTGGTGCAGCATCTACTGCTCCTGCTACTACGACTGTTGCTGCCGCGGCTGCCTCACAAGAGGTTTACATTGGTCAGAAGCAGTCTGACTGTGAGAACAACTGGAGGTAGAGGGATGGCTGCACCAAGCTCCGCCTCCCCCCCCCCCCCCGTCCTCACTCACTCACTCACCTGGGCAGGTATCTGAGCCCTCAGCCTGTTGGGCTCTGTCTCTGTGGGGACGCTGGCGCCCCCGGTGGTCGCCTGGGGGCCCTGCTGCTGCTGCTGCTGCTGCGTGGCGGCGCTGGGCCCCCCTGCTTGACCCGGGCTCGACCCCCCTGCTCGCCCCGGGGCTCCGGTTCTGAAGTCCGAGCCGTTGCCGAAGGCCAGGATTGCGTTTTCTGGAGGAGGGCGACAGGAAGAGACGGTCAGGGGGTCACTGAACCGACCGGAACCGACCGGAACCGTCTGGAACCGGCCGGAACTGACCAGAACTGAAGAACAACTGAACCAGAACCGAACCGTAACTGACCAGAACCGACTGGAACTGGCCGGAACTGACGAGAACTGACCGGGACCAACCAGAACTGAAGAAGAACTGAACCAGAACCGAACCGTAACTGACCGGAACCGACTGTAACCAGACACCTCCAAAAAAATCACATTCAAATTCAAGGTGACACATTGAAAATTTTCACGTGGATGCTGAAAACACGATTGCGACGGCGCGCCTCCAGTCGATGACTGAAATACAAAACCTGCCCTTGATTACCTTATTATCTTCAATCAATAGAAATTAAATGTTTTCAATCCAGCAGAGAGAAAACAATGTTATCCCCCCCGCCCCCCATGGATTTGGAGCCTCTGGTTTGATCTGCTGCAATTCAGAGACAGAGAATCCTAGTGGTGGGAACCTGAGCAGAACAGTGGGTGGAGCTACGGCTCGGGGCCAACAGCCTGCGATGGCCGACGGTGCAGTTGGTCAGCCTGATTGCCAGGGGGCAGCGTCTCCTCATGAGGGTTAGAGGACGAAGAAGAGCCTGGGATCCTAGTAGCAGCGTCGTCTTCTCCATCAAAGTGAAACGCCCCCCCTCAGACATCTGCAGACACTTCCTGGTTTAAGCCACGCCCACCTCCTCTAAGGAAGGAGGAAAAAAAGCAGTCGTTCTGCGACGTAGCCGACCCTGTCCGACGTTAGCAGCCACCCAGCGGAGGGATTGTCGCATGCAGGTGAGCTGGAGACCCCGCCCCCAGCCCTGCACACCAAATATAAAAAAAACCCCCCGACAAAACGAAAAGGTGAGTATCAAAGTGCAGACGACACCGAGAAAATAAACAAAACTCAAGTCCACACCAGAGCGACCGGAAACAAGCAGGTTGGAACTCGAGAGTCCTCTTTCCCCACTTCCTGGCCAAAGAGGAAGCAGCCGAAGCCAAAGCAGGAGGTGGAAGTGTAGCTGCTGCTCCCCGATTGGGGAAAAAAAAAAATACTCGACTCTGATCAGAGAGAACCTGTGTGGAATTTGACATGACCCCCCACTCCAATTTTCCCCTTCAAACCCTCCCCCTCCCCCTCCCCTCCCCCGCCCCTCCTCCACTCCCCGGGCAGGCGCTCTTACTCTCACCCTCGGCCTCAATAATGGGGGCGGGCCCTTAAATAGGCCAATTAAAATAAGTGGGGCTGCTGCTGCTGCTGCTGCTGCTGCTGCTGTTGGCCTACAGCCTGGATGATTTATACTCACCCCCCCCCCCGGCGATGACATCACAAACTGCTGGACTCGCGACGGCGGCGCCAATTAAAATTCCTCTGTTGTCATTTTCCCGGGTTAATGAGCGCCGCCGCCGCAAATTACAAGCGCGTGAAAGTCACTTCGAATAAAAAAAAAAAACAAAAAAAAAAACGAGCCGAGACGAAGAAGCGAGAAGAGAGGAGAGACTCGACGATTAGCGGCGGCGGCGGCGAGACTGATGAGGAGTGAAAATCCGTCTGGCAGCGACGACGCCGGAACAAAAAAAAAAAACAGTCCTGACGGGTCCGACTTCTCCTCCACCCGCTGCCTCTTCTGCCGTCCTTTAGCTACCTAGCGAACTAGTCTAACAAGGTAACTTGCTAGCTAGCCACCGGGAAGCTAGTCAGCTACTTTTGCAACACTGGGAAGGGAGGAGTCACGGAGGGGGGGGGGCAGCAGCGAGCAGCAGGAGCGACAGATTGAAGCCCGCAGACCGGCTAACGGCGCGGCAGGTCGTTAGCGCTCGGTGGCGCCCCCCCCCGGCCGGCTGACTGATGAGCGGAGCGACGGCTTCCAGCGCCAGCTGCCTCCACTGGAGCAATCAGCCCGGGGGTGAGCCATCTTTCCGACTGGCGGGACCACAATGGGCTCTGAAATGTGACAGAGGGGCGGCCAGGAGCAGATGGATGGAGCGGCGTGGTGACCAAACTTGTAAGAGGGGAAGATGTATCATGGGAGATGTAGAAAACACATTGCTTGAATGTTAATTGGAAATGAGCCAAAGTTTGATTGAAAAGATGGACGAAGTACGGCTGTTTGATAACTGACTGACTGTTAATTTCTATTTTACTGACGTTCTTCAAGCTTAACGGGGCGCACGTGGCCCCCGGGCCATAGTCTGCCCGCGACTGGATTAGCTAGTCTTCCGCTACGCCGTGAAGAGTCCCAACGTGTTTTTGGACGCCGCCATCTGGCGGCCCACCCCTGCCAGCCCCGCCCACCCCCTCCTCCCCACGCCACCTCCCCATCCAGTCCCCGGTGAATGGTCCCCCCCCCCGCAACAACAAAAAAATTAAAACGATGGGCACGACAACAAATGAGCCTCCGTCCCTTCTTCATCCCTCCGTCCGTCGGTCTCTCGGAGGGGGCGGAGCCGCCGCGAGGATGAGACTCAGGCCGACAGCTGTTTTTTTCTTCTTTGTCTTCTTTTTTCTCCAGACATGGAGAAACCTGAGCACGCTGCGTCCGCGGGGAGACCGTCCTCAGCATCCCCCCCGCCCCCACCCTGCCGCCGAGCCTCATTAGCTCGAAGGCAGGGGAAAAATTGACCACCGACAGCACAGTCAACCCGCTCACTCACTCAGGCAGACGTTGTCGTGGAAGAAGTCCAGGAAGTGGCCGCACTGCTCCCGGTGGTTGCCGCTGGCGGTGCAGGAGCACCAGGGCCCCACGTTGGAGGTGGAGTTGTCCAGGTAGTTGGGGGTGATGGTGCTTCCTGTGCGTGTGGTGGGGAGGAAAGGGGTGGTGGTGGTGGGGGGGGCAGAAAGAGAGAGGGAAGGAGGGAGGGGGGCAGAGGGAGGGTCATTTAAACTGCATAACTGAATCGGGGCGGCTGAGTCTCACCACGGGAACGAAGTCCTCCGCCGCCGTCACGCTGAGTCTGGGATTCATTTTTATTTTTCTCTCTCAGCCTCAACGAACGACTGATTAGCCGCGTAGCGACGGCGCCGCTTTGCCAGCTGATTCGATCTTTTCGTAGCATTATCCTCCCCATGCCCCCGCCCCCACCCCCTCCCCCACCCGCTCATTATCATAATGAAATCAAAAATAGATGCTTTTTTTTTTTCTTTCTTTGGACGCAGCAATTTTCATTCTTCTGCCGTCACAACAACAACAACAACAACATCATCGTCTAATCAGGTTGGGAAAGGTTTTTTCCCTCTCCCCCCCGACTTCCTTCCGCTCCGACACCGTGACTGGACGGATCAAACCCGGTTTGACGGCCAATTAGCCGAGCAGCCGCCGCGTTCCGCGCGCTACCGTCTGCAGCTTGTCGGGAATCAAATTATCAGGGCCGACTTTTTTTTTTCGGAACATCCGAGGCAGATCCCCACCGCCAGCTAGCCCGGCTTAGCCAAGCGTAGCTTAGCTTAACTGCTCGCCGTCCGACACAGAGCAACCGTAGAGGCGGCGGGATGGGGGAGGGGCTAAACGTAGAGGTCGGCAGTGGGCGGAGCGGCCGGCGCGGAGGAGCAGGAAAGAGGAGAGGAAAACAAAGTTCTGATTCACTTCCATCGATTTTTTTCTGTGACTTTGCGAAAGAGCGGCGGCGCAGTGGCTGTGGCGTTGCTGCTTTAACGCGCCGGCTTCGCTCCCGTCGGCCCCTCCCCCCCCGACAACCGTGACCACGGCGACGATCAGTTTTCAACCGAGTTTTGCAGCTTTTTCTTCTTTTTTCAAAATAAGCTTTTGTGACACAACGCCCTGCCGCTTCTGTTGCGGCTCTGCTGCCCACTCGCTGTACGAGCAGCACCAGGTGGGTAATTCTGAAAAGAAAAGAAACAAAGAATCATAAAAAAAAAGAAAAGGCGGGTCAATAGTTGTAATTGCACTACTTATAATGCGGACGACGTGGGCTGCCGCCGCCGCAGCCGCCGCATTAATCAGCGCCGCATCGATCGCTGCGTCTCATCACGACTCCTCCCCTCAGTCCTCGGAGCCCTGTTCCACACACACACACACACACACACACACACACACACACACACACACACCTCCTCTTACCCATTAGGCCGGTGTAGGCCAGCAGACAGGCTCCGTGATCCCCCTGCTGGCAGCCGCTGGCACTGCCCTGGGATGGCAGGCAATCGAACTGGAACTGGGCCCAGCGGGACCTGCAGGGGGGAAGGACAAGCTGTCGGTTCTGATACCCAGGATCACAGGAACCCAGGACCACAGGACTCCAAGAGACCAGGACGACAGGACCCCAGAACCCCAGAACCCATGACCACAGGACCCCAGAACCCCAGGACCCTCGGACCACAGGACCCCTGAACCCCAGGACTCCAAGAGACCAGGATGACAGGACCCCAGAACCCCAGAACCCAGGACCACGGGACCCCAGAACCCCAGGACTCCAAGACACCAGGATGACAGGACCCCAGAACCCCAGAACCCAGGACCATGGGACCACAGGACCCCTGAACCCCAGGACTCCAAGAGACCAGGACGACAGGACCCCAGAACCCCAGAACCCAGGACCACGGGACCCCAGAATCCCAGGACTCCAAGAGACCAGGACAACAGGACCCCAGAACCCCAGAACCCAGGACCACGGGACCCCAGAACCCCAGGACCCTAGGACCACGGAACCCCATTACCCCAGGACCCTAGGACCACGGGACCCCAGGACCAAGGGGACCTGGATGTGGACCCCTCAGACTTCGACATCTGGGACAGAGCTCTTCTTTCTTTTTATTTTTGACAATGTTTTCAGTCTGCTGTTGTAGTTGCTGGTTTTTCTCCTCTCTGCCAAATTCTTCCTTCTTCCAAAGCAAAAACAGTCCAATATTAAACATTTAAGTCTACTAAAATGTTCTATTAATTCAAGAAATAATTATACAATAACATTTATGTACATACAAATACATATTTATGTATGTACATATATTGATGAATATCTTTCTATATTTATATATGTGAAATATTTATTTACATGCATGTTTATATCCGTATCTATATTCTGAGCGCTATGTACTGTATGTATTAGGTTGTTCACCCTGCAACTCACTCTGTCTGCCACTCTGACTACATCTCTCTCTCTCTCTCTCTCTCTCTCTCTCTCTACATTATTACAGTATTTTAGCTTTAGGTCAGCTAAGGTGGATTGTATAACGATTTTTTTTTTTAAAAATACCAACATTGAAAACAACAACAGCAACTTTTTTTTAAACTTTTTTTTTTCGTGGTGGGACTGGTTGGTGGGACTTCAATCACGCCGATTTAAAACCAGATTCCATCGGAATGTGAAGTGTACTAATGGAGGAGATAGAACTTTGGACCAGGTGTATACCAATTTAGCAGATGCATACAAAGCACAAGCTATCCACACCTGGGTTTGTCAGATCACCTCTCTCTTCTCCTGCACTCGCGGTAAGCCCCCAAGGTCAGGAGTGCCCGAGGTACTGTCAGAATAGTGAGGATATCTCCAGAGGGCGCTATTTCCATGCTCCAAGATTTTCTCAGCACACGGTCTAGGATGTATTTACAGATCAGAGCATGGACACTAGTGAGACCTTGGATAATTCCACCCCCACTGTTTTAAATTACAATTAGAGGCATTAATGCTGCCAAGCAACAGCACAAGAGGCTCATTGAAGCCAGGTTTGATGACACCACAAATCCTAGGCAGGTCTGGGAGGGGCATTAGGGCTATCACGGACTATAAAAGGAAATCGCCACCTCCCTCGGCTAAGGCCGCTTTTCCGCTGGCCCTACATGGTTGGGGCCAGACCTTCACGGTATGGTACAGCTAGGTTGGAACGCATTTCCATAAGCTTGGCCAGTACCCGAGCGTGGGCGCAGTTATGGTTGCAAGGCGAACCGAAGGTCCTTGGATGTTTTTTGTGCCTCCCGTTTTCTCCGGAACCATAGAACTTACTTTTTGTATTGACAGTGGTTTTGTTTTGTTTTGCGCAAGACATTTTCGTAGGGCTTAGAATGATTTTGTTTCATACTGTTGACTTGTACCAAGACACTGTCCTAGGAGAGAAAATGTAGACGCTGAAACGATCACTTGAGTCTCTTAGTCGTTTATTATTAGACAAGAGTATCTGCACAACTTCAGTCCACACAAAGCACAAAACAGCAACAGCTCTATTCGACCGGTGTTAACAAGCTAGCAGCGTTAAAATCGCTATAAGGAGCAAAACCTATGAAACTTGCGTGCCAGAATCGCAGTTTCGCTTCCAGCGAACACAACACACAAGCAGAGCCTGGAGTTAGCGGTGGTGGCTAACGGTTTATCAACACGATTCAGCAGCTGTAGCCTTCAAACTAAAGTCGCTTGAGGTTCCGAAACACATTTACACATGTCCACCGGCCGAGTCGAGCCCGTCTCCCTCCCGTTGCCCACCGTGCTTGTGTTCCATCGCATCCGCATTACGCTGAACAAACCTCCAACATTTTCTCTATTGGTTCCACTCCAACTGTTGTAGTCCTTGGTGCTTCGGTAGTCGCTTGGCATTTTTTTTTATTTCTCCGAACACTGTTTTGCTTCACAGCGGCGGCCACCGCCTGCGAAACCAGGAAGATTTTTTTCGTTGCGTGTCGCTCCGTCTGTCCAGCTCTCCCTTTGAGCTTTTTCTTCGGCCACAGAGAACAGAAACGTCTGCAGTTCTTTGTTTGCCCATGATGCAGTTTCATAAGCATTTCAGTTTTTAATAGGTGAAAATGCAAAAATCCACACGCGGGATTTTGGTCTTTCGTGAAAAGCTCCCTTCGACTTTCATCAAAACTCTTCCCCAATCAGTTCCCTGCACATTGCTACGGCACCCTTACGGTCTCTGCTCAGCACGCATGGAACCCCAATGAAGCAGGTACCAAAATGGTAACCCTTGGAACCTTGTTGGCGCCTGTGGAAATACGTGATAACCAAGCTGTACCGTACCTAGCAACCCTGTGAAAAAACGCCCAACTATCCCACCTAGGCTGAACCTCTTTTATGCCCGGTTTGACAGGGAGAACACCGACCCTGCACTGTCCCACTCCCCCTTTAAAGCAGCTCTAGGTAACTTGGACTCATTACCGCTCCCTGCTGGTTGAGAACTCCAAATACTCTTTGCCGGTGTCGTAAAGAGGAAAAATACCAGTCCTTCACGTGGGTTTGTTGACACAGCCGGCATACTGAAGAATCGCTTGGAAATTTGTCCACCGACAAAGTAAAGTAACATGCCTTATATGTTTGTTTGTTTGTTTGAAATATTGTTATATTGTTCTTTTGAACGTGACAGACAACTACAATCACACAAACAAGGATAGTGTCTTGCTTAGACAGACGGCAGTGTTTTGCGCTTGGTTCGCATCATTCTCGTTGATTAAAATTGCTTGGAAATGATGAGGTGTATAATGGCTATAATATTACAACAGCTTATAAACTCATGTAGCTGTAATGCCTACAACAACTGTTCAGACGACGCAACGTCGCATTGATTGGGTGGAAATGGCGAAGTGACGAAGTAAACACGCTGCAGCGCTAGTGTATTGATGTGGGAAAATACAAATAGTCGCCCCAGCTGGAGCGCTCGTATGTGTTCAGGAAAAACACCATTATGAAATGCAAAACAGACATTGACAATAACGTTCAACACTTTCATTACTTTGTCTTTCATCGAGGTTACTTATTGGGCTCCATTCCGTCATTTTACAATCTTATGTATTTGTAATAGTAGTATGTAAGACTGCCTCTAAATAAACGTGTGACGTTGCCGTAAAGTGGTTCGTCCGGCGTGTCGGGTCGCGCTTGAAAGTTTCGCAGTGCAGTTACAGCCGGCACAACCCCCCTCTCGCTGCCGCGGCGGCACCATTGATCCTATTAATTGTTTATGTACCGCTTTACTGAGTTTGGAATCATAATTTTAGGGTCGAAAAGTTACCTAGAGCTGCTTTAATGACCACGCCCCTGTCCTGAGCACGCATGAGGTGAGATGTGTCTTCCACAGCATTAACATCAGGGAGGCACCTGGACTGGATGGAGTGCTCAAAGACTGTGCTGCGGAGCTGGCGGACGTCTTCACCTTCATCTACAACACCTCTCTGTCCACGTCATGGGTTCCAGCCTGCTTCAAAGCTACCACGATAGTCCCCCTTCCCAAACAGTCCAATGTCACATGTCTGAATGATTACAGACCTGTGGCTCTCACCTCCATCACAGCCAAATGCCTTGAGAGGCTGGTCATTAAACACATCAAAGCTGCCATACCGTCGTCACATGACCTGTATCAGTTTGCTTACAGGAGGAACCGGTCACCAGAGAACGTCATCGCCATTGTGCTCCACATTCTACTGGAGCACCTGGAGACTAAAAACACCTTTGCATGGCTCATCTTTGTGGACTACACTTCAGCTTTTAACACCATCTGCCGTACAGACTGTGTTCCAAACTTCACCAACTGAAACTTAACAACTCTTGGTGCAACTGGATTGTGGACTTTCTTACAAATTGCACACAGTGCCAGAGTGGACAATGTCACCTCCTCCACCCTTGTCATTAACACTGGGGCCCCCCAAGGGTGTGTGCTAAGCCTCCTGCTCTACACCTTGTTCACGCATGACTGCTCTGCATCTTCCCCTTTCAACCTCATCGTCAAGTATACCACAGTTCTCGGTCTCATCACCAACAATGAGACGGACTACAGGAATAAGGTGCAACATATGGCGTCATGGTGTGACGACAATAACCTGGTCCTAAACACAGAAAAGACCAAGGAAATCATTGTGGACAAAGGAAATCATTGTGGACTTTCACAGGAATGGTCCTATCAACCATGGACCATTCTTTATCGGCTTGGAGGTGAGCAGTTTTAAATTTTCTGGAGGAGACTGGGGGAGGACCTGTCCTGGGGTTCTCACATCGCATTAGCTGTGGGGAAGGCCCAACAACGTCTATACTACCTGAGGAAGTTCAGGAGCACCCACATCCCCAGACCTCTGATGGTGAACTTTTACAACTGTGCCATTAGTAACGTCCTGACATTTGGATTCCTTGTGTGGTTTACCAGCTGCACTAAGGTGGCAGGCAATCCAGCACGTGATTGAAAAAAGAAGGGAAAATCATTGGGAATACTCCCCAAGGGATTGGTACCATCCACACCACATGCCGTCTGAGCATCCTGCGTGACTGCCACCACCCTGCTCTCCACCTTTTCCGAATGGCGCCCTCGTGTAGGAGGCACAGGTCTATACAGGCCTGCAGAGCAAGACTATCCAACAGCCTGTATCCTCAGACTGTGAGACTGCTGAATACAGGTAGTCCCACCTACCATACATGACACCTGCGGACGGTACCACCTCATTCAAACACCTCTCCTCACTTGGAGCATATCTCTCGTCTCGCGCTAGCTAGCTTAACTGTCCTCAGACGGACAGTACCGGATTCCGTTGCCGGGCGCTAGTTAGCTCTGGCCATTTCTTGGTCACACCAGATCGAGTCAGCGTCTTCCTTGCCCCTCCACAGTTTTGTCGACGTGCAAGCCCGATGCCCCACCATGTTGTTTGTGCTCCAGTAGATTGGCACACCAGCTAATTTTCCGCAAGGCAAGTAGCGAACAAGCTGACTTTCTGTCTTTAGTTAGCACATCAGTTAACCGCCTCTTCTACCTGCTGGCACACCAGCTCGTCAGGAATGGAGGACCACGACCCTCACACCAGAGGATGTGGAGACTCAGGGGCCGTCCCTATGGCTGCAGGAAATCTCGAGCAAGGATCCACTGCACGTCTGCTCGAGCTCACTAGGGCTGGAACGTGCCCGTCTGGCGAGCGACGTTTCTGGCTCATGTCGACACTGTTTTGTGTTCACCCTGAAGAGCCTCTGCAGACAACTAGCTCGCCAAGCTAGCGTGTCTACACACAACCCCTTTCTCCACTCTGGCGACCACGGTGTCGAAGGTGAGGAGGAGAAAGGAGCGGCAGCAGTGCCGGCCGCTAGCGCCAGCTGAGGCTCCCAGTTTGACCTAGGTACCGACGCCCTGCCAGTGGAAAACGTCCTGGAACTCGACATGGGGAGGATGAGTACGGCACCTCAGACCTCCTCATATCAGAGGATGAGGAAGAGGACAATGTGTTCATCGCTCTGGCTTGGGCTTCACAGACCGGAGCCCTCACAGCCTCGCTGAATGATGATGAGGAGAGCACACTAGCTTCCCCTTCTCCCGGCAGCGGCATGTTCGATTTGTGCAAACGTGCAGCTGTCCAGCTGGGCATCCCGTGGCCACCATAGCAGAGACCACCAGATCCCTTGTGTCCAGTCTGTGCTGTGCGCACTTATATCAATAGTGCAAAAGGTTTTAGGAGGCGCAACCTGGGCTAATCCTCAAAAAGCAGCGCCTTTCCTACTGGTTGGTGGAGGCAATTTGCCTTGGCGTACTCAAGTCAGGGCTTGCTGCCCCCTGGTGGTCTGCGTGCACACTCGACCCGAGGAGTGGCTACATCCTGGGCCTTGTTCAGGGGGGTCTCTGTTCAGGACACTTGTGCTGCGGTGAGTTGATCCTTGCCACTCACCTTTGTTCGTTATTACATGCTGGACATCTCCACTCCGTCTATGGCGCAGGCGGTTTTATAGTCCTGATTAGAACAGGCTACCCTCTTGGACGGTTGGAGGACAATAGATAAACCTGTCTGGCAACACGGGAGCTGCCATATCCCATAAACCCCAATTCCACTGGCCAAAAAACGTGGTGATGTCCCGCTACTAATCGGCATTTGGTGGCAGTGGAATCTGCTCACCGAGCCACACTGTTCTGTGATGGAATTGGGACACCCGGGACATCACAACTTTTTTACCTGCCGCACGGGATGACGTTGAGCGTAACGTGCGCTAAATCATAATATCGCGGCAGTCGCGGCGTATATCAAGTACTGATGCAAAAGTTTTTGATCACGTTCCATCAGCGCTCGATAATTGTTCATTGTCCTCTGGCTGTTTCGCTTGCTGCTCGCGCACAAAATGGACCAGAAGCCGAAACAATCGCTGCACGGCGGAGGTGCACGCCGCTTCAAGTCTGGCGTGAACGACGTCATCGTTCCACTACGGCCAAAAGTGGCCAACAACAAAGAACACTGGCCACCGCCGCACTCTTGAATTCTGTAGCACTTCATCATGCGGTGAAAGCGTGGGGGGTGCAGCTTGTCGGCGGGGGTGACACCCCGCTGGGTTTGGTGCGTGGAGACGGAACTCAATGCCGATCGATTCCTCGACGTCCCGCGTCCAAAAACATGGTGACATCCCGCTAATTTTAGTAGAACAGAGGCTATAGTGAGACATCGAGCTAATATTAAGAAAGAGAACTTTCGGTTATTTCCATCACCCCGGTTCTCTGAGTAAGATGGGTGAGATGTCTCACCAGACAATCCTTCTTGCTTGGCCGAGTGAGAAGAGGTGCTAATTTTGAATGAGGTGGTACCGTCTGCAGGTGGCATTTATGGTAGGTGGGACTACCTGATGCGGGCGAATGTGTTTCACCAAGCCAGTCAGGATTGGCGTAATGAGATTGATGCTTCTGAGGGGCTGCAGCGGAGGTGGGCATCCCATAGTGAGACATCTCACTCATATTACTTCGAAGACCGAGGTTGTGCAAGTAACCCAAAGTTTTAGGAGTTTTTGCACATGCGGCACTTTACGTTTAACTAAACTGTGCGGTGCCGATGCTTTAAGGGTGGGGTGGGAGTGGGTCCCCACCCCCCGCCCGTGTACGAACCACCCCCTCGTTTCTCATTCCATCGAAATGACGTGCGTAAAAAACGCTATTGGCTGCGATAAGTGGAGTCGTCCTCTGCAGGCTGACGGGCTTAATGCGGGCTGACGAGAGGCAGATTGTGGGAGCCTGGAGACACTCCATCCAGCAGGGTGGCGGCAGCGTGCAATAATGTCTGATCGATGGCTGTGACGGATGAAGCCCTTTGTCTTCCTGACATTTGAGGAGGAACTCGATTAAAATCCAGCAGCCGGAGTGCCGAGTGCGAGCGGACAAGAGGGTCAAGAGTTGTGTTGTTGACGGACAACCAGGTGGATTATAAAGACTTCGGAACCGCCCCCCCCCACAAACACACACACACACCGCTCCCCCCACCCACCCTGGTCTCAGCTCTCCAGCCCTAATCGGCAGATTATCGTATTTGAGAACAGTGACGTCGCTCCCACCGGCTCACAGTCCAAAAGATTATTAAATAAAAAAATGTGTATATAGCTTTTTTTTTACCTCGGGCCAAACACATTTCCCGGATGCACGAAATCCAGAAGCATAATCACTGCTCTAATTATGACTCTCACTTCGACTCGGGGAGGGCGGAGTTATAATCGAACCGGGTTAATGAGTGCGACAATTGAATTAATTAAACGGGCTTCAGGGTTACTAATTAAATCTGAACAAACAAATTGCAGAGCGTCCGCAGCTCCATGTGGCAAAAACTATCAGCTGACAGTTTGCAGCTATGCTTGCAGGATCAGTGTCAGCGACAACTTTCTGAACACGGGGGAAGAGGGGCGCTAGAGGCTTCAGGTCAGACCAGGGGGCAAAATCGGTGTAATATCTGGGTTGCCAGATATGCAAGCAGACTTTCTCAGCCTGCGTCTGACAGAGTCTTTTGGTCTTGCAGCAGCCGTCAGTGGATTAAAGGAGGAGGAGGAGGAAGTCCTGCACCAAATGTCAGGCCACCGGGAGAGTTTCCTCACCCAGACTCACCCGGTCAGACAGGGTGTTTGGTCTCTCGGGTCAAAAGCAGGAACTCAATAATCTCCTCTAAAGTTTATCAAAGACTCCACAATCCTCCTTTAGCCATCGTGAAGCAGAGAGAGGCCGACCAACAAAAAAAAAATCGTTACAGCTTTTTGAAAATTCAGGCTGCGGCTGCTGCTGGACAACACGACTTGAAAAGAGATCAATTATTATCATCCTGCAGGCTTGACTTGCTTCTGAAAAACCCTTTCCGTTGACCCCCTGACAAACCTGGGCCATGTTAAAGAGCCGCGCGCAGTGTGAAAGCGGACACCTGAGGACTGACAAAGACTGCAGACAAAATATAAACAGGTTCTCGTTGAAAATGTCTGGATAAAAATGTTTTTTTGTTGCGATATTTAATAGGAAAGAAAAACCTGCACATTTTAACTGATTAACCCTAACCCCAACCCCAACCCCAACTCCAACGCCAGACCAAGCCCCAACCCCAACGCCACCCCCAGACCCAGCCCCAACCCCAACACCACCCCCAGACCCAGCCCAAGCCCCAACTCCAACTCCAACCCCAACTCCAACTCCAACTCCAACCCCAACCCCAACCCCAACTCCAACTCCAACTCCAACCCCAACTCCAACTCCAACTCCAACTCCAACTCCAACTCCAACTCCAACGCCAGAACCAGCCCCAACCCCAACGCCACCCCCAACTCCAACTCCAACTCCAACTCCAACCCCAACCCCAACCCAACCCCAACCCCAACCCCAACTCCAACTCCAACTCCAATCCCAACCTTGTTTAAAAAAAATATATAAAAAAGGGGTTGAGGGAGGGGTTTACCTGCAGACGTAGTCCGACTTGCAGATGCGCAGCTGGGCCAGGCAGTTGGGCTTCTCCTTGTCTTCGTAGGAGCAGGACGGCACGATGGTCTGGCGGCGGCGCTCGGCGCAGGCCGTGTCCGTGCACGGGCAGAAGAGCAGCTCGTGGGTGTAGTCGGGCGGAACCCGGTCGAAGAACTTCCTCAGGGCCTTGTTGCACTTGGGCCGGTTGCAGGGCCCCGAGCGGGCCGAGGGCTGGATGCAGGCTGAGACGTACTCGGTGCGCAGCTTCTGGCATGTCTCATCGATGTTGCAGGACTTGGCGGCATCCAGGCAGCGGTTGACCGTCGTCACCTCAGACTCTGCAGAGACAGAGAGACGGGGGATGAGGGTCAGGGGACATGTTGTGTCAGAGGCTGGCCGCACGCGTCCTGACCCCCAGCCCAAACCCCAAATTGAATCAGACCGAAACTTACCGAAATTAGCGTCCTATCTTAGTTTGGCATGGGACGCATGCCTCAAAACCTCAACATGTCCGACAGTCTAAAACAGTGAAATGCTGTAGTATTTTTTTTTAATAATCTGCTTTTGATTATTACTGACTCTTAATATTTAAAATGTTATTTGATGACGGTGGGAGGAAAACAGAATGCCAGGAGGAAACCCATACAAACCCGAGGAGAACTTCTGAAGGATAAGTGTGCTTACAGAAGGGTTTCAACTGCGGCCAAGGTCAAGATAGATGGACTGTTTTAGTATTCAGAGACATTTCTCTGACATGTCGAGCTACATGAAAACTTTTGATACACTTGCACTGGAGCCTTGATGTTTTCGGGTCATTGGACTTTAAAAAACAACACTGCCTGTCGTTGACTAGAATTCTAAGTCAGCACTCTTACACCCTGAGCTATTCTTAGTATATGTCTACTTGCGAATTGACCCTTATTTCTGTGGAAAATGCACCTACGACCACTGTCAGACTTGAACCAGCAACCAGGATTCAGAGCCAGTCGGCGTAGCCCCTGAACTCTCTGCTGACTGTTGGGATGCGTCCACTGGCAAATTTATGTCACAGTTCTATGTTATTTTAGCGTGAAAAACTGACCCCAAACCTAACCTGACCTCAACTCAAACCCCAATCCCAATCCTAACCCTAACCCCGACCCCAACCCTAACCCTAACCCTGACCCCAACTCCAACCCAAACTCCAACCCCAACCCGATTATCACCCTGGGCCTCTGTGAACCTCAACAGAACAAGCTCAACCCAAACGATGGTTCTATGTGATCAGAGCTGCTGCTCATGAATACAACACGAGTCCCTGTTTGAATGTTACATGAGCTGACGCTGTGTTTGGGCTCCAGCTACTGGCTGAATATTTCATTCTGTTGGGTTAAACCAGAGTGACAGCGCCAGGAAGAGACTCCTCCACTAATTATCCCTCCATCCCTCCCTCTATTCACCCCTCCATCCCTCCCTCCGTTCATCCCTCCATCTGTTTATCCCTCATCCTTCCCTCTGTTCATCCATCCATCCCTCCTCCCTCTGTTCATCCCTACATCCCTCCCTCCACCATCCATACTTCCCTCTCTCCCGCCGCTCTCCCTGTTTCTCCATCCCTCCTCATCCTTCATCCATCCCCCTCTCCACCCTTTCCTCACCCTCGTTCCGTCACCCCCCTTCGTCCTTCCTGCTATCAAGCGCTCCCTCCTCCTGGCCTCATCGTCTCTCAGTCCGTACCTCTCACCTCACTTCTATTCATCCCGCCCTCTCTCATTCCTTCCCTCCTCCTCTCTATTCTTCCCCTCCCGCTCTCCTCTCCCCTCCACTTCCTGTTTGCTCGGCCGCCTTGACTTCTTTTTTTTTCCATCTCATCGTCCGTGCCGGAGGAGCGCCCGGACCCCCGCCGCCCTCATTAGTCCGTCTTGCGGCCTGTGGTCGTGTCTCCAGGTGAAGCTCCGCCCCTCGCCGGCAGACGTTCAGGAGGACGGATGTTTGTGTTGTCGTTTTGATATTTTCGGTTTTTCCAAAGCTGCTTCGCGTTCGCGGCTCGTTTCCTGCCACCTGAGTGGGCTGGCGCTCCATGGTGCCGCTCGCCACGGCTACGCCGACTGAACATCTGCAAGTCAAATGTGCAGCGCAAGTGTGCAACAGGCTTATTCATTTTTAAAAACGTTGCAAGTAAAGGTCCTGACATCTGATAGAAGGGAAAAGGTCTCGTTAGCGTCACTACCCCAACCTCCCTCCTCCTCCTCCTCCTCTTGCCCCTCCCCCATCTCCCCTATCTCCCTCGCCCCCCTCCTCCCCCGCCTACCCGGGGTGGTGCTGGCAGTGATGTCAGAGTTCAAGAGGTCGTGAGTCGGAGCCTCGAGGCCCCGACAGCTGCACATCGCGGCTCTGCGGCTGCCTGCCAGCTCCTGCTCGCCACCAGCTAGCGCCCCCTTCTGACGCTCCGACTTAACACAACCGTCTTGGTCGGAACGTGTTTCCATCTCACCTGCAGCGATGGAGGCCAGGCGGACGTAGTCAGAGCCCCTCTCCTCGGGCTCGTAGGGGAAGTTCTGCACCAGGCTGAGGCCTGCACACACACACACACACACACACACACACACACACACACACACACACACACACACACACACACACACATTAAGATTCCAAGTCTTAGTTCTTGCGTCCACCTTTAGACTTTGTACATCCATATTGATTGAAGAACTGATGGCTCCGCCCTCTTGGAGCTCCGCCCTTCCGAGATGGGTTTCTTTTCTCTCTGATTCTTTTCTCTCTGATTTTCAAATCAAATCAAATCAAACAAATTTTGCAATGAGAAATGCTTCGAGACGCCTCTGTATGTGATTTAGTGCTTTGCAAATAAAAGTGGATTGATTGATTGATTGATTAATTGATCGATTAATTGATCGATTGATTGGCAGAGCTCAGCCCACAGAGCCACCTCCTCTCACCCTCCCTCTTCTGCTAAGGGTTAGTGGGCGGAGCCTCGGTGTGAACCAAGCTGAAAGTAGCCGGTCTGAACAATAGAAATCCAGAGGGGTGGTGCGAGGGGGGGTGGAAAACACAGTGAGCGTTGGCGGCAACAAAAGGGGGAAGCAGCCGCTGGTCGCTCGGTGTTCCGGACTATTTCTGAACAAGTTTAATCGCTCTTTTCATTTTCAGGGGGGTTTTAGAATTTTCAGCTGAGCTGCCTGGAGGCGGCCGCTTAGCACCGTTCTGACGGCCGAACGCGCCGCCGCCGCCACATCCGCTCACATCCATCACATCACAAAGTCAAAGTCAAGTTTTTTTGTTTTTTTTTGTTGTGGTTGTGTTGTGGCTGCAGGTGCAGGGTTAGCGGTGTTCGCTAACAGTACGGTTGCAGTATGAACAGCTGAACAGCTGCTGATAGCTTCCCGCTTTTCTTTCTTCCCTGTCTTTAGCTCTGCCTCCGTCTCCTCAAAGGACGATTGATTGTTGATTCTTCACCTTCTAAGGTGGAGGTGAAGGTTTCTTCCCACAGGGCAGTTTTTCCAGGCCTCTGCTGCCCCCTGCTGCCCTGGAGGGTTTCTCTTGCTTTTCTCCTGATGGTACAAAGCGCATTGAGACGCCTTTGGCTGTGATTTAGTGTTGTACAAATGAAGAAATATTGAATTATTGTTTGTTTGGTTGGTTGGTTGTTACATTGATTGATTTCATTGAATTGATTGATTGATTAATTGATTAGTCCGATCAATCTGAGAGCGGATCAGGTCGGAGCCTTTAAAGACGGATGTTGCTGGACAGGAAGTGCTTTGCGACGCCTTTGGCTGTCCTTTAGTGACTTAGTGCCGTACAAATAGCTATTGATTGATTGATTGATTGATTGATTGATTGATCGATCCCGATGTTGCTGCACTAATATCCCCCACCCCTCCTCAGGTGTGGGGGAAGGGGGGCGCGGCCTCACCGTGGAGCACCGACTGCTGGAGGCTCCAGTAGATGCTCAGGCAGTTCTTCTCCCTCTTCATGCCCCGCTTGCACTGGCAGCCGTGCAAGGGCGTGGCCAGCAGCGCCGTCATGGCGCTCTCACACTGGCTGCGGGCGCCGGGGCCCAGCTTCACGCTGCCGTCACCGGCCACACACTGCCGCAGGGTGCGCAGCCGTGGGCTGCAGCCGTCGTCGGCCGAGCAGGCGTCGCCCGCCTGCAAGCAGTCCAGGCCGCCGCCACCAGAGGGCGCCGCCCGGGGGAGTCCTATGGGAGGAGGTGAGAGGTGAGAGGTCGGATTGGGACGGCGGACGCCGGAGCAGGAAGATGACGAAAATCACATCAAACACACAAAGGCAACGACAACGACAACGGTAGCGACAACGACAGTGACAACAGCAAAAGTTGTCACTTTTTCAGGCAGTCGAGTCCAGAGAACAAATTGTGTGTCAGAATGTCGGTGGATTTTCCCCTGCAGGAAGTGACAGGAAGTGATGATGAATCCAAGCATGAGGCGTGTGTTTGTGTGTCTGTGTGTGTGTGTGTGTGTGTGTCTTTGTCTCTGTATGTGTGTGAGTGTGTGTGACATGTCTCACTCCTCTGAATCAGAGCCGAACCGACTGGTCACAGGTTGTAATTTTGTCGACGGTGGCGGAGGCAGATTTAACCCCCCCCCCTTGAGTGGGTTAGGGTTAGCGTTGCTACGTGGTTAGCGATGTGCGTCGCTGCCGCGGCGCCGCTTCGACAATGATATTCATGAAATTCATCGAGCCGTCTCACTCGCCGAGTGCGAGATGACATCGCTGACGGGCTTCTTGATGGAACGCGGGGGGGGGAAGAGGGGTGGGGGGATTATAAGCATCCTGACACGTTTCTGAAAATTACACCGACGTGTTTGAGCGCTGAGTCAAAACCCCGAGAAATCACACACACAACACACACACACACACACGCTTACAGATCCGCCCCCCGCGGAGCCGGGATTCTGCAGTGCGGGGGGGAGGCGGGGGTTGAGGGGTGTTTCCACTTGTCGTGGAAACCTCCAATTCCAATGACTTACACTGACATCACTGATGTTTGTTTATTTATTTTTAAATCCCAACCCCTTAGCTAGCTAGCTAGCTAGCGCAAAGCCAACA
>CM020517.1:1355000-1385000 GCA_009823395.1 Thamnaconus septentrionalis
GGAGGCCCAGGCCACCAGTGAGGAAACGTGATCAAACTGAGGTGCCAATCAGAGCGCAGCTTCAGATCCACGTCGACCAGTCAAAACACCCGCAAGCTGTTCAACATGTTGAGAAGAAAAAAAGAGACATAAAGAGGTTTTGATGTTTTGATTTGCCGTCTTTGACCTTCGGGGCTGAAACTGAAAGCAGCCGAGTGTCGACAGCTCGGCTTTCACTCTGCGGGAGAAATTCATCCTCCCCCTCTTCCTCCTCCTCTTCTTCATCCTCCTTCTGCCGCCGCCACCGCCACCGCCACCGCCGCCTCCATCAGGCCCCTTAAAAGCACTTCTATAAAAATAGACAATCCAAACCAGGGGCCAAACCAGGAGACTGCTGATTAAAGAAAATACATAAAAAAAAGAGCAAAACCTTTGGACTTTTGGAGCGTTCAAAGTCCCTGAGGTAATACCAGAAATTAGGGGTGTGAATCTTTCACTCACAAAACGATCCGATTCAAATCTGGATTCACAAGCTACGATCCCATTATGGGACGATTCATAAAAAATAGTTAATAATTTGGTATGATTCGATCCGATTCGGTTCAGTGCGATTCAATACAAATGGACAATTTAGCCCCAAGTGCTTATTTTTACTTTACCGATCTTTACCGATCCAGGGCTCCATCAACCGCTGCACTCGGATCTCATACGTCACAGACCGATAACCGATTCAAATCGGTTTATCTTTACACCACTACCAGAAATGTCTCTCATCCATCCATCTTCTATCCATGGTCATCCATCCATTATCACCCATCCTTCCATCCATCATCCACCCATTATCATCGTCCATCATCATCCAACATCTATTCATCATCATCAATCCCTCCATCATCCATCCATCGATCATCAACCATCATCCATCCATCCATCCATCCACCATCCATCATCATTAACCATCATCCATCCATCATCATTAACCATCATCCATCCATCCATCCACCATCCATCATCATTAACCATCATCCCTCCATCATCCATCCATCCATCATCAACCATCATCCATCCATCATCATCCACCATCCATCATCATAAACCATCATCCATCCATCATCATCCATTCATCCATCCACCATCATTAACCATCATCCATCCATCCACCATCATTAACCATCATCCATCCATCCATCCACCATCCATCATCATTAACCATCATCCATCCATCCACAATCATTAACCATCATCCATCCATCCATCATCATTAACCATCATCCATCCATCATTATCCATCCATCCATCCATCATCCATCATCATTAACCATCATCCATCCATCATTACCATCCATCCATCCATCCATCCATTCACCATCCATCATCATTAACCATCATCCATCCATCATTATCCATCCATCCATCCACCATCATTAACCATCATCCATCCATCATCATTAACCATCATCCATCCATCATCATTAACCATCATCCATCCATCATTATCCATCCATCCATCCATCATCATTAACTATCATCCATCCATCCACCATCATTAACCATCATCCATCCATCCATCATCATTAACTATCATCCATCCATCCACCATCATTAACCATCATCCATCCATCCATCATCATTAACCATCATCCATCCATCCACCATCATTAACCATCATCCATCCATCCATCATCATTAACCATCATCCATCCATCATTATCCATCCATCCATCATCCATCCACCATCATCATTAACCATCATCCATCCATCATTACCATCCATCCATCCATCCACCATCCATCATCATTAACCATCATCCATCCATCATTATCCATCCATCCATCCACCATCATTCATCCATCCATCATCATTAACCATCATCCATCCATCATTATCATCCATCCATCATCCATCCATCATCATTAACCATCATCCATCCATCCATCCATCCATCTACCATCCATGGATCATCGCGGCAGTGGAACCCTCTCTTTTTCTCTCTCTCGTCTCTCTTTCTCTCTCCTCCATTAAGCTGTGGAACCAGGTTGAGGTAATTAGCCAATCAGGCGTCACGCTGCACTAATTCTGTTTATCTTGGCCGCTTTAATTGCTTTTAATACCTCTTTGTTTCAGCAAAAACACACACACACGCACACACACACACAACACAACATCATCATCAACAGCGACAACCCTCCCCCCCCCTAACTCCACACGGCCCACCCTTGACCTTGTCCACTCCAGTTACCACAGCAGCCCCGCAGCTGTGTGTGTGTATGTGTGTGTGTGCTTGATAAAATCATCGTGTAGTGCTCACCTGCAGCTACACACCCACACACACACACACACACACACACACCTGCAGCAGCAGCAGATTGTTTTTTTTCTTCCCTTCAAACGATCATAGAGCAAATGGCCTCAATGCTTTTCAACAGGACAGAAAAACTTTCTGTCCTATTCTATTTGCTGTTGCACATAATAATAATAATGATGATAATAATAATAATAATGATAATAATAATATATTATGTGTAATTTCTGTACGTTTTCTGAGAGTTTCTGTTAGCGTGTTGGATTGTTAGCGTGTCAGCGCAGCAGCAGCAGCAGCAGCAGCAGATGCATAAGGCTAATTGGGTCCCCAGCAACTCAACACAACTGGGAACTTTTTTTTTTTTTTTTTTTTTTTTTTTTTAATGATGGTCAGACTGGTGATTAACTGGCTGGGCGATCTCATCGTTCTCTCGGCTGCTCTGGGTGATACAGGGCCCCCCTCTGGCCGTCGTGTTTTCGTGCTTTTTTTTTCCCTCCTTTCGTTCGCCATGCAGAAAAGCGCTGCTTCGTTTTTGTTTTTTTTTTCTTTATCAACAAGCTGCTTTATATTCATACAGTTATTAGCCATAAATTCATTACCGGGAGCTGTGAGAGCTGGTTGATCTGGCTGAAGAGCCCACAGCTGCTGGAGGAGAGGAGGAAGAGTTTAATTATTGAATTTCTTCTTCTCCTTCGTCTTCTTCTTCTATCTCTTAGAATACTGCTGAGCCAAAAAAACTTTGGGCTCGGATGTTTCTCTAACTCTGGGAGTTTTATCAGGAAAATGTCGCTTCCTCCCCTGAGAGGCAGAGGTAACAAAGTACCAATACTTTGTTACAGTATCTGTGCTTTACTTGAGTATTTTTTTTTTTCAGACCACTTTTCACTTTGACTCCCTACATTCGTACACAAATACCTGTACTTTCTACTGCTTACATACAATAATACAAACATATATATACATATTTTGAACATATGTAGATAGCTGTAAATAATACAACTGTTCATAAGATGTAAATATCTTATTTTTTCCTTTTCTTACCCTACTGATATTTTATTTTAATTTTTTATTTTATTATTTCTTTTTAATTTATAACATATTATATATCTTTTTGTACTATACAGTTGCTATAATTATGCAAATTTCCCCAATGTGGGATGAATAAAGGCGTTTTATTCGATCAAAAATTGTGTTCAAAGTTACTCAGTTACTATTGATTCAAGTTGTTGTTGCTTTAAGTGAAGCTATTTGAACTCTGATGTTGTGTGGTAGAAAAGTGGATAATGTTTTAGAGATCGAGGGTCAATGGTCAGCAGCTTTTCAGTCCAGAGAAAAATGCACAAAACATGCACAAAATAGAAAGTAGAAAAATAACAATAATAACACCCTTTGAGCATGTAACAAATAAAGTTCTTGAATCTTGAATTTTAATAAATTATTGTTGTTAACAGTGTCAAAATCCAATAATGACGAACTGATCAGAAGTAGAATATGATACGATGTTCAGAGTAGCAAAGCTATTTAAAACGTTCTCCTTTTTTTTCTCAAAATTATCACCAAAATTATTCATAAATGTTAACCCCCCCCCCTAAAAAAAAGCAAAAAAGTTGTACTTTTTTACATGGAGTACACGTCCACTGTCCAACACGCGTCCCCACCGCCACACAACGACTCACACAGGGGTCGGAAACGCGATGGGGACAGATTCTCCACGGCGATGGCTGTCCATCTTACCACTTTCCTCGCAATGACACGCCTGTTCCTGTGGTGGCGCTGGGCGTCACGCATCAGAAGAAAAAAAAATGAAAGAACAAAAAACAAACAAACAAACAAACAACAAAAACACGTCTGAGAAATTTTTTCACCCTGGCAGCAGTGTCCACCTCACTGTCCACCACTTTGTCGGAAGTGTCAACCCCCCCCGCCCCAGTCAGACAACAAACTACCAGAAGTTACACGAGATGATGTCATCATCTCCATTACATAATTATTAATGTCATTGTCACAGACACAGCAGGGCTGAATGAGATCAATGCAAAACATCTCCAGGATCTGAAGGCTGTCGGATTGCAATTCGCACCCCTGACCACTTGGTGGCAGTGAGCATGCTGTAACGTCCCCTTACGGCACACGGCGCGGAGACGTCAGACAGTTTCTTTGCGTGTCTCAGCACTCCCTCACTTCCGCACTCTCACACACCCACGCCTGACCTCAGCCAATCACAGGTGCGTTGCCTTCACTGGACAATGTTCCCCAACACCATTAATGCCAAATCACCACAGAGCAGAACAGAACACAAGAGAGAACACTGCCCAACCGACCGCTACAACATTAAACTGGCAGTTGTCTCTCTTGATGCTCGACCTCGGCGGCTTCACTCAGAAGAAAAAATATTGCGGCAGCTGAGTGTCAGAAATTTCTTTAAAAAGCCCAATTTGATGACGCACAGTAGCTGTCATGCCATTCAAGTCCATGCGCACCAGCAGGAAGGTGTGAGGCGGTGCGTTCAGGGCACAGCCGGTCAACTGCTCATATTTCATTGTGTGTGCTGCCCGGGAGAGCCGCCGGGAGCCGTGGGGGAAACGTGTTTGGGAGAATTATCGCGTGCGTTCCTGTTTTGAGTGCGAATGTGCGAGTGTGTGAGTGTGATATTGTGTTAAGGTGAATTTCTGATCTACGTTCGCGTGCCGTGTTACGTCAGTGGCTGTTTGGACCCGTGAGTCAGTGCGGACTGGGTTCCAGTTAGCACCTGGCCAGCGCCGTGTTGTGTCGTGTTCAACGATGCTAATTTCTGCGTCGCACCTGCTGTTCGTTCAGATGCATAAGCAGGCCACACTCAACACTTAGAACACTTTGTTGGCATATTCACTACATCATCTAGTGAATGTGACTGCAGTCAGGTGCATTTGTCAGTGTGAGTTCTAAAACACTTATCTTTTCACCAGCATGACATAGTTTGAATCTACTACGATATTGCTTTAAGGTAAATGGAAGCAAAATGTTATTTTGTATTAAGATTAAGTGACTGGTGTTATTGGATCATGGCAGAATTCTTTCGACTCTATTGGTCAAAATGACCGGTAACAGTAAAGACTAGCGCGACCTCTGGTTGCTTCTTTTAGTTGCTAGTAGCTCCCCATAGGGGGCGCTGAATCCTGGCTAAATGCTGTGACAATGTCGCCACTACAGTTTTTTTTTTTTTATTACGCTGACCAGGGAGGGAGTTCCTCCACCAAACAAACACATCATCATCCACCACCAACACCAGCCTCCA
Source organism: Thamnaconus septentrionalis (assembly GCA_009823395.1). Taxonomy (NCBI): domain Eukaryota; kingdom Metazoa; phylum Chordata; class Actinopteri; order Tetraodontiformes; family Monacanthidae; genus Thamnaconus; species Thamnaconus septentrionalis. The sequence goes on from CM020517.1 coordinate 1,360,557, forward strand.
CCACTTCCTGCCCTGAACAGCAGGGGGAGCTGCTCTGGCACCGTCAGTCAAATGAGTGCAGTGTGGACGGACCAATCAGCATCAGCCTCCCAGGAGGAGAAAAAGGCGACTTAAAAAAAAAAAAATAAAAAATAAAAATCTTTTTCATTTGAATGATGTCAAATTCTGAGCAGTGGTGATTAGAATTTCATTGTTATTTCATTATCATTATTACTTTTGTTTTCTGATTGTTAATTTATTGTTATTTTCTATCAGTTATTCTAAATATTACCAAATTGAAATGACACAGCCATGCTCTAGAAATACATTCATTTTATGCCTGTTTTTATTTGAATTGGTTCATGACAAAATGTAAATACTTTGGCACTGTTCAGTGAACTGCTACTGTTAGAAGAAGAAACATGACATTCTCTGATTTCAAAACATGATCTTCGATGATCGAGATTAAATGTGAAACAAAGCCAAATGTTGGATCGATCTCTCTCTCTCTCTCTCTCTCTCTCTCTCTCTCTCTCTCCCTCCCTCTCTCTGCTCATTAAAGCCACTTTAACTGGAATTAATCTTGTGAAACTGCTGGTCAGACGCTGCAGGAGCCGGCGGGTCGACTCGTCCTGTGAAGGTCGCCGCCGAGCCATTAACCTCTGGCCGGGGGAGGGCGGCGGCAGGCGGCGGCCTCTGATCGGCGCAGCCAATTACAGCTGCGATCAAAGACGGCGGTGGCGACCTTCATCACACGGGCCTGAAGGACACGAGTCGACCTGCAGCGGCGATCTGAACGTTTCTCTTATCATTCCCGAGTTAAAAAGAAAAAAATCCTTTCATTTCAAGACAGATTTGGGGGGGGGGGGTTAATTCCTGCCGTAAAAACATGAATTAATGTAAGCTGAAAGGGCAATTGGTGTGGAAAAGTTAAAAGGGGTAAGTCGTTGTACCTTCTTTTGAAAAGACAAAGAAAATATCCTCAAATGGATAATAGTGTTAAAAATGGCTTGGAGTTAGAAACTTCAACTCTGTGTTGCATATCAAGTTATTTCAACTTTGAGTGTCAAAGCCCCCGCCCCCGCCCCCGGTCGACGCCCAGGAAGCTGAATCTCACACTTCCCCTCTGGAGGTCCCTGAGCAGCAAGCCCCGCCCCTTCCTGTTCCCCTCTGGATGATCCACCGCTGGAACCGTATCTGTAACATCGAGTCCCGGGCGCTCCAGACTTATCAGCGCTACACACTCGTCCCCCCCCCCGAGGCTGCGACAATGCTACGCACCACGTCTCGTCTGTGAGTGGCTGTCGTCTGTCTGTCTGCGGGCACCCCCGGGCACGCTGGGAAAAAAATGGCGAGGAATCACTCACATAGATAAACAGACTGAAACCTCCGCCGATGATCTTCCGTTTGATTTCTTTTAAACGTCTCAGTCTGGAAGCGCGAGTCAAGGACGAGAGACGGCTGGAGACGCTGATCCTGACGGATGGCGCTCCATCGTCAAGGTCTCCGGACCCCACGGTCACGCCCTCTCTGCCACGCCCCCCCCCTCTTCCACTCCAATCACCTTGATCCATGGATCCACTCAGAGAAACCTGAACAGAATACTGAGACGACGAAGGGGGAAGAGGAGGAGGAGGAGGAATCAGCTGGAGGTTGAGAGACAGGGAGAGTTAAAAAGATGTTCCAGCAGGACTGAGAGAACTGTGAGTTACAAGAACCGAGAACCAACATGCATGAGAATGGAGAACTGAGAGAACCAAGAACTGAGAACCAAGATAAGCAAGAACTGAGAACCAAGATAAGCAAGAACTGAGAACCAACATCCGAGAGAATGGAGAACTGAGAGAACCAAGAACTGAGAACAAAGATAAGCAAGAACTGAGAACCAAGATAACCAAGAACTGAGAGAACCGAGAACCAACATCCGAGAGAATGGAGAACTGAGAGAACCAAGAACTGAGAACCAAGATAACCAAGATAACCAGAGAACCGAGAACCAACATCAGAGAGAATGGAGAACTGAGAGAACCAAGAACTGGGACAACTGAGAACCAAGATAACCAAGAACTGAGAACCAAGATCCAGAGAATGGAGAACCAAGATAACCAAGAATTGGGAGAACCAAGATCCAAGATAATGGAGAACTGAGAGAACCAAGAACTGAGAACCAAGATAACCAAGAACTGAGTGAACTGAGAACCAATATCTGAGCGACCTGAGAGTACCAAAAGAACCAAGAGAGCCTAGAACTGAGAGAAAGAAGAACTGAGAGAACCAAGAACTAAAAGAACTGAAAACCACAAGTACTAAGAGAACTGAGAACCAAGATAACCAAGAGCACAGAGAACCAACAGAGCTGAGAGAACTGAAAACCCAGTAACCGAGAGAGAAAAAAGAACTGAGAGAACCGAGAGAACCAGAACAATTGTGAATTGAGAGAACAAGAACTGAGAACTGACAGAACCAAAAGAGAACGGAGAACCAGGATAACCGAGAACTGAGAGAACCGAGCACCAAGGGAACCAAAGGAACCGAGACAACCAACAACCGAGAGTAGCGTCATGAATTTCGGCTCCTCCCCCGACATCGACAGCTCCGTCATTTTTAGTGCTTTTGCAGTCGACTGTGGCGGTCCCTGCTGGCCAAACCGTAGAACGCAGGTTATCCACACTTTGGCCTCCTCTTTGGTAGAGTGACAGACTTTTCACTTCTATTCGATTCAATTTTCTGCCGCTGCTGCACTGAGCCGCAAAAATAATAATAATAATGACTATCAAAAAACCCCTCAGAAAACCTTGAGAACACGGCTGCGTCGGCGTAACCTGTAAATCTCGGCTATGTCGGCACTTCCTGCTTTAATTTGTTTCAAAGGGACTAATAACGGCGCAGCCAGGCTGAAATCAGCTTTTTTTTTTCTCTCTCTCTCTCTCTCTCAGCTGCCATCGAATCGTCTCTCGCCGGCCGCGTCCTTCAGGCGGCAACCGAGAAGAGAAATATATGGAATAAAAAAACAACAAAAGAACAAGCAGTTGTTTCATGTCGCCATTTTCACGCGGAACCATAATAACGGCCCCCGAGCTTCTCGCCCTACTCAACCCCTCCCTCCCCCGCATCGCCGCTGCTGTTGATGCTGACGCGGGGAATTGTTGCGCAGATGAAAGGACGAGCGCCGTCAATAAAAAGATGGATTTTATATATATATATATATATATATACATATATATATATATATATATATATACATATGTACAACAAGCTGGGCTGTTGTTGCGTTACATTAATTCCCACTCAGAGAGTCTGACTGGTGGCTCAATCATCTGCTGCTGCTGCTGCTGCTGCGGCGCTGTAATCTTAAACCGCTCTCCAACGCACTCCGCACCCCCCACCCCCCACCCCCCGGGGGCGGAAACCGTCTTCCTCCGCTTCTTCTTCTTGCAACCAGCTGAATGGGATTTGAGCTGCGCAAACTACGACTCTGACGTAAGATAAAGGACATGAAACAAAGAGAAGAAAGTTGATTGATTGATTTTTTTTGGGGGGGCCGCATTATTATCATTATCATTATTAGTAGTAGTATATGTCTGACGGGTTCAGACGAAAACATTTTACATCATTTTCAAAAGAAAAAAAATATCTAACACGAAATTAATCAATCAATCGATCAATCGACCCGCAGGAAACTAAATCTCAGACGTAGTTCCGTTGAGAGGCCCCTACTGAGGCTCCACCCAGTTCCTGCCCCCTCCAGATGATCCGAACACTGAACTGTATCAGTAACAATGTCACGTTGCAACCAGCGAAACCTGCATGAGAGTGTGTGTGTGTGTGTGTGTGTGTTTGTGCAGCGCCGACTTCACACAGAATGCATGTTTACCAGATGTAGGATTTTGCAGCAACAGCAACAGCGGCAGCAGCAGCAGCAGCAGCACCAGCAGCAGCAGGAGCAGCAGCAGCAGCAGCAGGAGCAGCAGCAGCAACAGCAGCAGCAGCAGCAGGAGCAGCAACGGCAGCAGCAGGAGCAGCAACGGCAGCAGCAGCAGCAGCAGCAGCAGCAGCAGGGTCGAAGCTGGATTATTATTAAAAGTTACATCCTGCCAATATTAAAGTCATGTTCTAATTAGACCCCCAGAACCCCCCCGATCCTTCCGTGGTGTGTGTGTGTGTGTGTGTGTGTGTGTGTGTGTGTGTGTGATGATGATGATGAGAAACGAGCCCCTGTCGCCTCCTGTCAGCCTTCAGCTCTGTATCAGTTGCTGCTTAACGTCCCCGAGGTTGGAACAGCTGATTGATGATGATGTCATCGGCGGCGGCGGCGGCGAAACGGTCGCCTCACACGGCCTTAATTGGCCGAGGCGGCGAGGTCGATCAATCAGCTGATCGGCGGACGGCGGCCAAACAAACGAGGAGACGAGGAGGTCGGGCGACGGCCCTGATTAGAGCGTCTGACGGCGGCTTGCCGGGGTGGGCGGGGCCAGGTGTGATTGATGCTTAGTGGGGGCGTGGCCTGGCTGGTGTCACCTCGCTGCGACTTCCAGTTCAGATCCATCCGCGATTGGACCGTGACTGGGGAACCAATCAGCATCCGCTGGGGGCAGGAAGAGGTAACAGGAAGCTGTTGCTGCTGCTGCTGCTGCTTTTTTTGAGGCCATTTTTCAGATGGACGAGTGAGAGGAAGAAGAAGAAGAAGAAGAAGAAGTCGGAGGTAGGAGAAGAAGTAGAAGAAGAAGAAGAAGAAGTCGGAGGTAGGAGAAGAAGTAGAAGAAGAAGAAGAAGTGCTTTGATTGGTCCAATTTCATACATTTTTAATAATGATGAATTTAATCATTATGTCTTCCCCCCAGTGGTGAAAAACAACAAAAACAAAGGTGATGAAACAGTCTGTTACTGCGGTCAATCGGAGCAGTGGGCGGAGCTACCCACGGACCACGTGACCTGATTTGTTTTGTTTTTTTCCCACGGAAGGTTTTCGCTGGAGGCTGATTGGCCCATTGATCAACGCTAATGACTCAATTACTCCTCCTGCTAAGGCGGAACGTTCGCTTAACGCTTTGGAGGAGGGGGAGGGGGAGGGGGAGTGATGTGACCTGCCAGGAAGTAACCGCCGGCTAATCTGGTTTGATTAACGAAGAAGTGAGCAGCAGAGGAAGTGTGGGCGGTGGCAAGCAAGAGGAGGTGGGGCCATCCATCTTCACTTTCTCTGAACAGCGCCGTTCGACTTATTAGCGGGCGGGGGGGGCGGGGATTCAGACATCAGAGAGAGAGATGGTAAATAACACAGAGGAAGAAAACGTCGGCTACCGTCCAATCAGATTCCTCCTCCTCTCACTTCCTGGCTGAAGACTGTCATTTCCTGCCTGAGGACAGTCATTTCCTGTCTGCAGGATTGACACTTCCTGTCTGTGGGACTGTGGGATGTGTCACTTCCTGTCTGGGAACCGTCACTTCCTCTCAGCAGGTTTCGCAGTGAAAAAAATAAAATACATGCGCATTCAGACGTCAGAGATGGTAAATGAATAGGAGGGAGGGAACGTCGGCTGTCGTCCAATCACATTCATCCTCTAGCGGCTCATCCAGCTGTCAGTCCCGGCTGTGAGACATGTTGCGGAAAAAAGTAATTGGACGGTGAGTTTAAAGCCTTCTGAAATGCTTTCAGCCGCCAACCGCGAGACAGGAAGTTGATCAAATGGCTGCCGCCGCCAGGGAGGTGTTCAACTAGCGGCTGCGCTGATAGCGGATAAGCGGCGCCTGATCATCCACTTTCTTTGAACGGCTAAAAGTACAAAAATAGAAGAAGAAGAAGGAGAGAAGAAGAAGAAAAGTGTATGCTGGGAATTTAGCCGCCTGCTCTCTCAGGGAATTTCTTTTCAAAAAGTTGTCGGCCTCAGAGAGGGGGGTTTCTGCGGGTGGGTGTCCAGCTGTGGCCTGCGGGGGGCGCTACATTGAGCGCTGTCGGGAAATCAGGGCAGCAATTAGCTGGGAGCCTGCTGGGACCTGAGTCGGCTACTGTCAATCTGTCCAATAGTCAGCGTGCTAACGGAGCAGCGGATACACAAAGAGTTTGCGCTCACGTCCGCACGTAATTTGACAGACGTAAACAATGCCAGCCAAAGCCAGGCACGGTTTCGTCTGTCAAAGTGGAGTCAGAGTGACATCCCCTCATTGAAGAGCTGATGATGAGGTCTGTGTTGTCATATATAAAATAAATATTTCTATTTATCTATTAAGAACGCGAAACATTGATAAGTCGCAAGTCCACGAAAGTTGCCACTAAACAGCTACAAACCGCAAAAGGTGGCGGTAACTGTACAGTTGATAACACAATTAAAAGAGATGGCCATGAATATACTGTAAATGTACTAATACAGACGCGCCTTGACTGCCTTCTGATCTGAACAGCCGTTGGTAACGGATTCGAATCAGCAACACTCTGCCGACTGTCACTTCCTGTCCTGAGGACGTCGCTTCTGTTTGACGCTTCCTGCCTGAGGACGGTCACTTCCTGTCTGAGAATGTCACTCTCTGTCTGCCGATTGACACTTCCTGTCTGCCGACCGTCACTTCCTGTCTGTGGACTCTCACCGCCTGTCTGCGGGCAGTCACTTCCTGTCTCGGTGTACGACCACTCACGCTCAGGGTCCCTGCACACCAGGCAAAAGGCGAAGCGGCGCGAATAATGCGAATTTTCCGCGAGTGAATTTTTTTCAGTTCACACCGAGCGCGACGCAAATATGCAAATACAATTTGCTAAGCAAAATAAAGTTCGGCGCTCTTACTGCCGAAGGAGAAACAATGGAGTGCGCAACATCCTCAACTGAAGATGTCCTGGTGATGTTCGGATTGAAAAAGAAAAAGAAAAAGAATGGAAGTATTTTGGGTTCACCCAATATTGACCTTGAGAGAGGTGTTGCAGCCGTAAATGAATGACTTTCCTATGCCTAGTAGTTTATATTGGACATTTATATTCTGCTTATTGCATTGCTAAAAATGTTTAGCATTAATATTTATTTAAGTTATTTATTTTTAAGTTGTGTGGCCATAAAAGATTTGACATTTTTCTTGTCATTTAGAAAGCTTTTCGGAACACATTTAAACGAAAGAACAAAATAAATGATTTTGTTTTAAAGTCTAGCGACCGAGAAGTTTCGTTTTTACGTGCGCAAAATGAAGCACCGCCGACTACGCCACAAGTAAAAGCCGATATTAGAGGAGATGGGTGAGTTCAACACGACGATCCAGGAGCTCAAATTTTACCCGGAGAAATTTCGCCAGTCCTTCGGACAATTTGGAGGACTGACTGTGGGAGAGAGCATTACCGAAGTTTCTTATGTGACGTCATCGACCAAAAAATTTGACACAAGAGTGAAAAAATAACGGCTGCTTTTTCGCGAGGCGGACGTTTGCTGTTAGTGAGTTTTTAAAAAATTAGCAAATTTTTAAAAACGCAAATTTTTAAAAACGCAAATTTTTAAAAACGCAAATTTTTAAAAACACAATTTTTTAAAAAGATTGCTCCCGATGCGTAAGGACCTAAACACTGCGACAACTCCTGGCTAGCGCCCAGTTCGCACCGGAAGCGGAAGCGCTTCCTTTCGGCGCCCCATGTTAACCAATGGTGTCGTTCACACCAGACGCGAAGCGGCGCGCACCTCCACCTCCGCTCCGCGCTCCAAATAGAGCGGATGCCGAAACGATAAGTGCATGGCGCGAGCCGCGAGCGATCCGCGTCAACTGGACAGGAAGCCACTCAAAGAAAAAGAGTCACACGCAGACTGGGAGAGAGCGAGAGAGAGAAGAGGCGGAGAGGATTTGTTGTAAAGCCTGCACGGGCGATGCGAACTTCATCTTGAAAGTGGAGAAGTAGGCGGAGTTGTCTGAATGGTAGCAAGCATAGCCGAGCAGAAGCGCTCGCCGACCGTCGTGGAGCCGCGCGCGTCCGTCGTGAAGAAAAGGGCTGCGGCTGGCGTGCGATTTTTGCAGGCGCACCGCTTTGTTCCTTCCGGTGTGGACCCGGACGTGGAAGCAGCGCGACGCTTGCTAAATCTCCTCCTCCGGCACACTGATGGCTAACACCATGTCCTGCTAATTAGCTAGCTGTCCAGCAGTCACGCTGTGTCAACACGGGGAACACCGACCGACCGGCACGGTGGGGGTGTGTGTGTGTGTGTGTGTGTGTGCGTGTGTGTGTGTGAGGAGCGACACGGTTGGTGATGCAGGAGTTAGACACGTCCCACGGCCATGATGACAGCACCGCAGTCGGCGGGCAGTGTGTGTGTGTGTGTGTGTGTGTGTGTGTGTGCACAGGATGTGTATGTCCAGGGGAGGACAGCACTGTAGACGTCAGTTTGGTCAGAGGTGAAAAACTAGAAAATACAATACAGAAAAAAAAACAAAACACTTTTTCGCCTTTTGGCTCCAGGCTGCTGATTGCGTTAGCTGTCTGGCTAGCAAGAAAGCTAGCACGGCCGCTGCGGGTCACGCTAAGTTGTCTCTGTTAGCAGCAGCAGCAGCAGGAAGGTTGAATTGCGCTGAGGATTCTTGTAAATTATAAGCTCAAGTGTTTCTGACTCTGCCCCCTTCAGAATTTCAATGCGGCTCACGCCATGCACATCCTCCTCCTCCTCCTCCTCCTCCTTCTTCTTCTTCTTCTTCTTCTTCTTCTCCTCTGGCAGCGGCAGAGGAACATAAGCCATCTGGGCCCATGCAAGAACACACGGTCGGTTGAATTCACACATTAAAGATGATAAAAAGGCTCCGCGCGTCACGCAGCGAGCGGTAATTTATTCCGCTAACTCACGACATGTGACGAGCTAATGCCTGATGAGGAAGAAAAAAAAGAGGAGAAAACATACAGGACGAAATGTCGGAGAGTCGACGCCCTGGTGAGTCACAGAGAAAATAAAAAGAAATTAGAAAAAAAAAGGAAATGAAATAAAAAACTGAAAAAAGACAGAAAAAAAATAACCGTTTGTTTAAATGTAGAGCGGCCGGCTCTTCTTCTTCTTCTTCTTCTTCTTCTTCTTCTTCTTCTTCTTCTTCTTCTTCTTCTTCTTCTTCAGATTTTTAATTTTTTGTGACATTTGTCAGAGGTCTGGTGCTACCCGAATGATAATTTATTTTGCAAAAATATTTTGTCTAAAAAAAATTGTTTTTTTTTTTTGGTCTAAGAAAACAAAAAACAAAAAACAATCAGGGGGTGGGGTCAGGGGGCGGGGTCAGCTGCTGCTTTGATCCCGACTGAACAGTTAACGGGCGGGAAAAAAGGTGGCGGTTATCTGAGAGGAAGAGCACATCTCCTCACTGCCCTGAGCAGATCACACCTTCCCACAATCCCCTGCTCTCCTCCTCCACCTGGATGGAGGGATGAGGAGCTGTGTGTGTGTGTGTGTGTGTGTGTGTGTGTGTGTGTGTGTGTGTCTGGGTTCCTCGTGCAAACAATATTCATGGAAATGAAATATTCATGGCAAACACACACATGAATATCTGCCCCCCTCACCCCCCCCACCCACAGCCTGATTATCAGGGAACCCGAGACTCCCGATCCGCAGCCACACACACATACACGCACACACACACGCACACACACACACACACACACACACACACAGAGGAACACCTCCTCCCCCTCTATCTCATCCACCTCCTTGTCCACCTCCTCCTCCTCCTCCCCCTGCGCCTCCTTCTCCTTCACTTCCTCTTCCTGTTCCTCCACTTTTGACCAATCAGATGCCGCTGGCTCACTGAGTCCCAGAGGCTCCGCCTCCCAACCCTGTCCCTGTTTCCTGGAGAAGTGGAACATCACTGTGGCTCCGCCCCCACAGGCAGCGAGCACCAACCCATATGTGTGTGTGTGTGCGTGTGTGTGTGTGTGTGTGTGTGTGTGTGATCCATCATGCTGCCGCTGCCTCTAATTCAGCCCAGTGTGGCTTTTCAGGGACTCGACCTGAATAAGTCCATGTTTGTATTTTGGAGTAAAGGTCAGAGCGCTTTTTAATGATGTATTGTGGGACGGCGCAGGGCGGAGTCAGCCGGTCGACAACGCCCCACCCCGAACGCCCACCACCCACCCCGAACGCCGTCTGGATGCTGTCGGTGTCTCTGTTCAGAGCTTTGCACCGGCTGTTTCCTGACACGGATTGCGGTATCCCGGTCGTTAGCATGATGATCTTCAGATCAGAAACCTGAAGACTGGAGCAACACCGGACCAGCACGACCCAGTTTGATTCCACAGCACCGAACTGGAGTCGGCTCTGGTTTTCATCACACAAGTTTCTTGCAGCAGCAGCCTCTCCGTCAACTAGCATCTCTGTCAACTAGCATGTGCAATAACTAGCATCTCCAACATGCCAATCAGCTAGCATCTCCAACAACTGGCATCTCCGTCAACGAGCATCTCCAACAACTAGCATCTCCGTCAACGAGCATCTCCAACAACTAGCATCTCCGTCAACTAGCACGTGCAATAGCTAGCATCTCCAACATGCCAATCAGCTAGCATCTCCAACAACTAGCATCTCCGACAACTAGCATGGGCACTAACTCGCATTTCCAACAATTAGCATCTCTGACAACTAGCATGTCAATCCGCTAGCAACTAGGATCTCCGTCAACTAGCTGCCAAGTGTCCATCGTGCACCATCTCCCCTCACAATGGCGGCCTGGCCAGGCGATGGACCAGGTCTTCCAGGAGCAGGTCATGTGATCACACAAGAGAGAGAAGGACAAAAAAATGGCTAACAGCTAGAATGAACACGTCCGGCTTCAGAAGAGACACTTCTGAAAACATTTTCCTCAAATGCAACACATGCAGCCACTTTGGGAAATGGAAATTCTTCAAGCAAAAATATTGTGCAGCCAGCGGTAGTAGCGGTGTGTGTGTGTGTGTGTGTGTGTGTGTGTGTCCTCAGCAAGAATGAGCAGGAAGACTTCAAAGCGGCTCCAGAGTATTCCGTGGATAATAGACTTAGAGCAGAAGATTTATCAAACAGCACACTTGAGAACTCTAATATGAAATGTGTGTGTGTGTGTGTGTGTGTGTGTGTGTGTGTGTGTGTTCGTGTTTGTGCTTTCTAGGTGAGACGGAGCGCCGAAGGCAGCGTTCAGCGGATGACACCTCTGCTTTTGGAGTCATGAGGCAAATATACTAACAAGGCAATGACACACTCACACATACACACACTCACACACTCTCTCACACACACACACACACACACTTCCTGTTGATCTATGCCAACTTCCTGATGCCTGCTGGATGGTTTTTCGTCCAGTCAGGCAGGGCGTCATTCCCACTGCGGCCAGCTGAGGGTGCCGTCCCGAGCCGAGCCAGCAACTGCGTGGGAAGAAAAGATGGACGAGCTTCCAATTTTCGTAAGACAAAAGAAGAAAGAAAGAAAGAAAAGGATGCCCATGCAGAAGTGGGAAGAAAAGCTGCTGTTCTGTGGTTTGACCAGCAGGGGGGCCACTGCCACAGTTCCAGGTGCAAAGAGACTAAAAATTACTGGACAGGTTTTAACCACTGATACAGCAGCAGCAGTAGCAGGGGAGGTGGGGGCATCCATCCATCCCTCCATCCATCCACCCATCCATCCACCCATCATCCATCCATCCACCATCCATCCATCCCTCCATCCATCGTCTCTCTTCTCATCCACCCATCCATCCATCCACCCATCCATCCACCCATCATCCACCCATCATCCATCCATCCCTCCATCCATCATCTCTCGTCCATCCATCCACCATCCATCCCTCCATCCATCCACCATCCATCCACCATCCATCCCTCTCTTCTCATCCATCCCTCCATTCATCATCCATCCATCCCTCCATCCATCCTCCATCCATCCCTCTCTTCTCATCCATCCATCATCCATCCATCCCTCCATCATCCATCCATCCCTCCACCATCCATCTCTTCTCATCCATCCCTCATCCATCCATCCATCCATCATCCCTCATCCATCCCTCCGTCCATCCATCCCACACTTCTCATCCATCCATCATCCATCCATCCCTCCATCATCCATCCATCCATCCCTCTATCCATCCATCATCCCTCATCCATCCCTCTCTCCATCCACCATCCATCCATCCATCCCTCATCTTTCATCCATCCCTCTATCCATCCATCATCCATCCAACCCTTCATCCATCATCTTTCCGTCCATCCCTCCATCACCATCCATCCCTTCCTTCATCTCTCCATCCATCCATGTGTGTGTGTGTGTGTGTGTGTGTGTGTGTGTGTGTGGCAGTCACAGTCCAGCAGCTCCTCAGTGTGGTCGGTCGGCTCCACTGACTGATATGGACCCCAACTGTTGTACATTATGGCCTCGTTGTGCTGGGGTGAACGAGGCAGGACGGAGAGAGAGAGAGAGAGAGAGAGAGAGAGAGAGAGAGAGAGAGAGAGAGAGAGAGAGAGGGAGAGAGAGAGCAATAAATATAAATGGAGGCCAGGTGGCAGAGCGAGAGAGAAAAGGGTGGGCGAGGTAGAGGGAGGTGATAGGTAATTATTAAAGTGTGTGTGTGTGTGTGTGTGTGTGTGTCCTGTCTGGAGGTGACTGTCCAGACACTGGCGTTCCGTGTTTCTCTTCCACAGGAAACTGGAGTGCCCCACCCCCCCTAGTGGCCAGCTATGGTACTGACAGCCCTCCGTCTGTCATCTCTAAAATACCTTTTTCTGGGAGGAACCCAGAGGAACTGAGAGGAACCCGGGGCTGCCAGTGGCAGCAGCAGGTTGAACCTGCAGAAAAGCTGCGTTTCATCCTCTGAAGATCAGAGGGTCCGATTTAAGGCTTGAAAGATGGAGAGATGAGGAGGAGGAGAATAACGAGGAGGAGAGGAAGAGGAAGACGCTCCACAGAGGTACCGCTAGGAACGGCCACTAGTCTGTCAACTTCTACATTGTCATAGTGATGGAGAGATGAAGGAGAAAAGGAGGAGAAGCGGAGGAGGAGGAAGAGGAGGAGGTTGAAGTGGAGGAGGAGGAGAAGGGGAGGAGGAAGAGGAAGGGGAAGAAGGAAGAGAAGGAGAGGGAGGAGGAGGAGGAAGAGAAAAGAGGAGGAAGAGAAGCAGCAGCAGGTGATTGGCCCTGATCAGAAGGAGACTTGAAGGTTTCAACCGACTTCCACCAGCCAGCCAATCGCAGACTGTCTCACAACCACAGCTTATTAACTCAGCCGACGACTGGAGGTAAATGGTCTCCATCATCTGCTCCCTCTGGTGGCCAGACTGTAGGACTGACGGTAACAGCGACACCGGAAAATGGGCAAAGTCAACCACGCTGCCATTTGGCCTCAATGGTGCAAATGTAAAAACACAGAGGCTCCCGTGTGGGGTTGGAAAAAAAGGGATATTACACGATGATAATGATAATGATAATAATAATAATCATAATAATAATAATAATGATAGTCATAATAATGATAATAATAAAGAGCCTACTGGATAAGAACCCACGTGTGGAAGCTGTATTTCTTGACCTTCGGAAGGCTTTTGGCTCTGTCAGTCATGATGTTCTTCTGTCTAAGCTATCAACTCCTCTGCTGATGCTTCATGATGCTTTCTCCCTCACTTAGCGGACTGCTCCACTGTTTGGTCATTCGCTGACAGCACTGTGCTCCAATCCCTTGTACAGCTCTACAAGAAAGCTATCAAGGTGTTTGACAAGACGCCTCAGTCATATCATCATGGTAACATTCTAGAGAAATATCATTTTCGCAGCTTTGATAACTTTCAATCATTTCAATGCACTAGTTTGATCTATAAATGTTTACATGGGTTAGCTCCACCTCCTCTAGGTGGCTATTCCGTCTTATTATAAGAAGGAATAGCCAAATGTATACACAAGGGCAACCACTTGGGGGGGCTGTGAAGTCCAATTCAGAAAATCAGTTCTGGCACAAAATATCTGGTCCATCAAGGGTTGTGCCAGCTGGAACAAACTGCCATTAGCCATTAGGGACAGACCCACGCTTGCTGCATTTAAGAGCCAGCTTAAAAAATGGCTCAAAAGTAATCAAAATTGCTCACACTAGCTTATTTAACTAACTTCCGTTATTTTATTTTATTTTTATTTTTTTGCGCTACGCACTTGATTTTGTATTTTTAGCAATCTACGGTAGAGTAGAGTAGCTGTTGCATGAATGGTTCTTGTCTGTGCATTAAATGTGATGTCTGTAACTTTTAGTTGTGACTGAATCAAACCTGGAGGAGGGGGAGGAGGAGGAGGCGGAGGAGGAGGAGCCGAGCCACATTATTGGTTGGGTTTGATGGCGCTGACAATTCACAACGGAGCGTTTTCAAGTGTTTCAAAGAAGCTCAGAAGGGAAGTGGGCGGAGCTACAGAAATGAAACAAAAAGGTGGGGAAATTTCTGCTGGACGAGTGAAAAGTTTGTTTTTTTTGTCTCTGCAGCTCTGATCGCGAAGCTTCCTGCCGCCTCAGCACTTCCTTCCTCATCCGTTTATTTCCTCCCGGGGGGTGGGGCCATGGTGGAAGGGGGAGGGGGAACAGGAGTCGGGGCGGGTGGAGACCTGATCATCATTCAGTGGAGAAGCTGCTTCGGCCGCCTTGATCAATCTTTCATCTCTTTTGTCTTCCCCTTCCTCTTTCCTTTCTCCCCCTTCCTCATCGCCCCCCCCCAACCCACACACACACACACACACACACACACACAGCTGCCGTCTCTGTAGCAGCAGCAGCCAAACACACACCAGGCTGCAGAGAAGAGAAGTAGAGGAGCAAACAGCCCAGTGAGTGTGTGTGTGTGTCTACGCCAGAGGTGGACTGGTGGGCTATGGGTTCTAAAATTTGACCAAGGGTCCCGAACAGAAGCAAATGGATGGAGTGTTTAGGTGACTCACCTCATAGGAGAAAAAAATATATCATGGGATATATGTAGAAAACATGTTTAGGAATGCAACTAACGATTATTTTTATCAATAGAGAGATAAATCGCAAAAGTGTCATGGAAACACATTTTTTTTTTTTTTTTTGCAGTTACACATCAGCGGATTTGACGTACGGGGTCACGTGACCAGTTCACTTCAAGTGAAAATGGTGTGTTATGTTTGGATGGAGGAGGAGACGGGATATTTTTTTTACAAGTAATCAAAGAGGAAAATATGGCAACCATTCTTGACAACAAACACGTAGAGAGTGGAAATCAGTTAAGCTAGGAGGCTAAAACAGATTAAAGCAGACACCACTATTATTTATTTTTGTTTAGTTATATTCATTTTTCACAGTTACAGTTCTCTGGTTTCAGAGTAATTTTCGTTTCTGTGTAGCTGTTCCATATCCATCCACTGGAGGGCGCAGTGGCGCTGGTGGCATAGAGTGGTTGAGTACACAAGAATAATAAATCTTCCTTCTGAGATGGTAGCAGTGCTCAACGTGTGTGATGGTTGCATCACCACATGTTGAGATCAGCAATTAATCCAGTTGCCCCTCTAGCTAGCAAGGCAGACTGGGCAACACACACGTAAACGAACAAAAGCAAACATAATTCTCGTAAAATCTCGAAAATGATGGCTTCTGCGCTTCACACCATTCAATGGAAATACCTGCAAATTGCAATTGTACTTTGTCGAAAGTTTAGAAAAAATGTGAAAATCTGTAATGGAAACGCAGCCATTGATAGGGGCTGTAACTCATTAAACTTACTACTGTAAACTATGCATTTACCTCAGTCAACTATTGTTCGCTAAACAAGCTTGTTCTGTTTTCCAGTTTTCAAACCTTTTCAGTTCTTCCTTTCTGTTTTTTGCGTGAGTGTAAAAAATGAGCAACATCACCCGTAATGCTCAGTGCAGCACTGCAGGTACAAATTAGCATGTAGCGGCCAGGGTGTGATTTTATTATTCAGCAATCTACAATAACAATAACCCGACGCATCAATGTTTAGATTTTCGTTTCAACGAATTCATGTTGTCGACGTAATCAATTACCTCAACTAATCTCTGCAGCCCTAAACATGTTGCGTTAATGTCAATTGAAAATGAACAATAGGAGCAACAAAATCAGCCAGTAGGCAACCAGGAAGTAACTAGGAAGCAGCCTGGAAAAAACTGGGAAGCAACCGGTAAGGAACCAGGAAGCAGTCAGGAAACAACCAGGAAGTAACCGGGAAGCAGTCAGGAAACAACCAGGAAGTAACCAGGAAGCAGCCTAAAAACAACAAACAGGAAGCAATGTGAAATATGAAGGCGATGCAGAGCTGCTGCAGGTGAAATCCAGGAAACGAAGCCTGCGACTGAACATCGTTAAATCAAAGAGCATGACAAAACAGGACCAGTTAAAAACCTGGTTGGCTGGCGAATAAACATCATAAACATCATAAACACCATCATCCTGATCATCAGGTTTGTTTTTTTTCTTTCTTTAATTTATTTTTTAAAGGCTCATTACACATCGAGTCCACACATGTGGAGCGAGAACCGGCCTTAAACCTGCTTCAAACAGGTCTTGTGCTTCAGTAATTAATGGTGTTGATCCTGCCCAGATTTCCCAGCAGGCCGCACTGCGCTGCGCCACGCATCATCTCCTCCTCCACCACCCTCTGGCGGATGTTTTGTTTTGTTGCTTTTTTGGTGTGAGTGTGTATGTGCGTGTATGTGTGTGTGTGTGTGTGTTCCCCAGCCTCCCTGCTGATAAACATCGCCGACAGGAAGTGATTCCTCCATGCGGAGTAATTACAGCGAGCGGCGGCGGGTGATTTAACAAAGTGGGTATTAGCTTAGCGGCGGCGAAGCCGGAGGGGACGCAGCAGTGGGGGGGGGGTGAATGGAGGAGGTTAAGGGCGGTGAGTCGGAGTGGAGGGCCGTCACGCCGGCCGTTGTGCGAGGGTCATTACACACAACGATCCAAAACACAATCCAATATTGGGGCAATGAAAGCGACCGAACACCTGGCTGGTCGCTGGCAGGGGGCGCAAATGAAGGTATCAGCGCCAGTCGCGCAGCTGTGTAAACGGCTCCAACTGAAGGGGTTGGGGAGGGTGTGTGTGTGGTGGTGGTGGTGAAGGGGACGGGGAGGGGGAGTGGACAAAAAGGAGAATTGTCGGACATCAGACATCAACATCCCTCCTCTGTCCAAAAGCAACCAGGAAGCACCTGGGACGCAGTCAGGAAGGAGCCAGGAAGCAACCAGAAAACAATTAGGAAGTAGTCATGAAGCGGCAAGGAAACAATCGGGAGGGAGCCAGGTAACGGAGAAGCAGCCAGGAAACAACCAGGAAGCTGCTTCAAAGAAAACAGGAGGCAACCAGGAAACAACAGGAAACAACCAGGAAGCAAACAGGAAACAACCAGAAAGCAACAGGAAATGACCAGGAAGCAACCAGGAAGTGACCAGGGTCATTCTAAGGGCTAACCTGAACCCTGCCACCAATCTCTCCCTGCAGCACCACCGATTCTATTTTCATCGACTCAAGCAGCTTCAAGTAGGTCTCTCTCCCTCATTCTCTCGCTCTCTTTCTCTGACCTCCGAGGCTCCTCCCTCTAATCCTTCATCTCTGTGACAGTGTCGCCATTAAGGCTGAGCGAGCGGCCGGTGAGAGAGAGAGAAAGTGCAGTAGCAGCGTCTGGCGAGAGATTAAACACCTGAGCGTCAGGTGATGCAGTGGATCATCAAATCATTGATTGCCGCTGACCTCGGATCAATGGCAGGCGAGCTGTGTGTGTGTGTGTGTGTGTCGGGGGGGAGGGGAGGGGTAGGTCGGGTGGTGGGTTGGGGCTTCTTTACAGGAGATCAGCTGGAGGAGCAGTCTAATGGAGAGTGGATGGGGTGAACGTCCATACTTCAGCAGCCGCAGCAGCAGCAGCAGCAACAAGGGCACACAAACAGAGATCAACAAGCAACCAGGAAGCACCTGGGAAGCAGCCAGGAAACAACCAAGAAGGCGCCAGGAAGCAACTGAGTAACCGGGAAGCAGCCAGGAAATAACGAGGAAGCATTTAGGAAGCAACCAGGAAAAAAAACAGAAAACAACCAGGAAGCAACCAGGAAATAAATAGGAAGCAAACAGAATATAACTGGTAACAACCAGGAAGCAGCCAGGAAATAACCAGGAAACAACCAGACAACAACAAGAAAGCAAACAGGTGTAGGAAACAACCTGTCAAATCGGCGTGTAGGAGCCTGCCAATCTAATTGGAGGCTCCTGGAGGCTCCTGGAAGGGGGCGGGGCCAGGCGAGGATTTAATTAGACTACTTTGCAGCGTTCGGTGAAATGTAAATATGATCCAGCCGCAGCTGCCTGGCCCCCCTCACCTCTCTGCTAATCTCAGGGGTCTGGCTCTTCTTGTGTTGGGTTTTTTTTTTTCGGGTTTTTTTTCCGTCCTTGTTTGTGTGTGTGTGAGTGCGTGTGGTGGGGTTTATTTTGAAGAGGAACACGAGCGGCGAGCTCAGGCGGCGTCTCGCTGTAATCGCCGGTTTTTCTGCAGATTTACTGAATTATGGCGGCGGCGAGAGAAGCAGGAGGACGACGCTCACCTGCAGCACCTCCGTAAACCTGCAGGATTTATCTCACCGATTCACACTAGCGGGTGGATTTTCTTTTTCTTTTTTTTTTTTTAAAGAGAGAGTCAGTAGAGAGGAGAGAGGGTAATAATAATAATGATGATGATAATAATAATAATAATAATAATAATAATAATAATAATAATAATATTTAAATCAGGGGTGGGCAAACCACCAGTTTAGAACAATGGGTTCTAAAGTGTGACAGAACAGAGGGGGACGGAGCAGGAGCAGATGGTTGGAGTGTTTTTGTGACCCACATCATAGGAGGCAAAAAACATATCATGGGATGTGTAGAAAAAAACGTGCTTTAATTTCAGTAGAAAATGAACCAAAGCAAAGTTACAACAAAATCAGTGAGAGCCCCATGTTATTTAGCTCTTTATTAAAATGACTCTTAAAACACTGAAAAAATGGATATTTATCCATTTATTTATTTATTTATACATATTTATGACTTACTCACTATTAAAATCATTTCTTCATGTTTGGAATGGGCTGGATTAAAAAGCATAATGGCCGGCAAATTGCCCCTGGACCGTAGTTTGCCCATTCCTGTTAATTCAATTCAATAAGTTAATTCATCCAAATTGTCTCATGATCAGAAGAATCCTGAGTTGAGTTTCCTGGGCATAAATGTTCAGTCATTTGGAAATAACCAAGTTCTCCAGACGGACGGACGAAAATACAAAAAACCAAACCTCTCAAACAAACAACCAGAGAACCTCAGTTTGGCTCAAGAACAGACGACAAACAAACAACAACAACGACAACAACAACAACAACACGGTCCTTTCAGCGTTCATCTTCCGTTTCTGCACATCTCTGTTTTTTTCTGGACGTATTTTCCCGGAGTGCCACTCGCCAGTTTTTTTTTAGCGCCTGCGTGTGATTGGCTGGGTGGGTGGGAGGGTCATAGGACACGCCGACCTCTTTCTAGTAAACATGTGGTGCGAGTCTCTCGATTAAACAAAGTCAGACGATAAATATTCTGGGAAACCAGACAAGAAAGACAGAAAAAAAAAACCCAGCTCGCCGCCACTGCTGCCAATATTTTTTTTTCATTATTTTAATCTTTCTGATCACCTTCCCATCTTTTTTCCCCTCTCGGCTGGTTCTTTTTTTCAGACATTTCCCTGCTGCATCTGATTGGGCGACGGGACGGAACGTGTGGGACACAGAAGGATGAGCCGAGTCTGAAGCGAAGTGAGAAGTCGCGTCATGTCGTTTCCTCTTTGATGGGCCCAGGATGATTGACGTGATCTGGCCCCGCACCGCCCATCACCACCACCACCGCCACCCCCACCACCACCACCGCCACTGTCACCATCACCACCACCTATCACCCCCACCACCATCCCCAACACCACCCCCAAACCCAGCACCACTACCCCGCCCCCAGTTCGGTCTCACCAAAGCGGAGCTCAGCACGGCGGCGACCAAACGAACTGCCGCCCTGATTAGAAACTCAATTATCTGGCAGCACCGGCGCCGGCTTGCAGGGAGAAGCGGTGGGACATCTCTGCTTTTCCCATTCTGCCCCCTGCTGGCAAGCAATCAAAAACACGCAGTTTGGCAGGAGGTCAACAGGAAGTGGTGACGGAGGGCTTCTTGTCTCAGAGTTGTCCAAGCAGCACACACACACACACACATATATATATATATATACATACTGTATATTAGGACTGTCGAAGTTAACGCGTTAACTCAAACTTCTTTTAACGGCACTATCATTTTTTTTTTTTTTTAACGCGCGATTAACGCTTGGTTCACACCAGCCGCGGAAGCGCCGCGAATAGCCGCGGAACGGAGCCCGCTTCCTTTACGGCGCCCTTGTCAACCACTGGCCTCATTCGCGCCAACCTCGAAGCGGCGCGCACCTCCACGGCCGGCTCGCGCCGTGCAGCGAGCCGGCCGCGGACAGGAAGTCGCTCAGAGAAACACGAGACAATTCAGTTAATTTAAAAAAATAAAATACTAATATTTGTCAATACCTCGATTGACAAATGCGATCATTTGTCAATCGATATACATACATATGTATACTGTATGTATATATACATATATATATATACATTAGGGCTGGGCAACGATTAAAATTTTTAATCGCAATTAATCGCATGATTTCCCTGATTAATCACGATTAATCACAATGTATACACAAAATCCACAGTGACACACACACCCCCTACTAGGGTGTTAAAGAAGTGCGCTCACAAATATAAACATTAGAAACTCACCGCTAGGAATGGGCGATATGCACTAAAACTTTTATCACAATAATTTCTGTCATTTATTGCGTTAACGATAAAAGTGAAGACAAAAAATATTAAACAATTCAACTCCATGTTTTGGGATTTTCTTTTTTTTTGAAATTTCATATATTTGAAACTGCACTCGAAAAAAACGCGTTTACACAAAGCCGTATTAAAATAAATAAAATTAAATTAAAATAAATCCCGCTTACACGGATACGGGGCTGGAAACGACTGAAAGCGATGTCGCACCTATGCCCGGCCTGGTGTGGCGCCGCAAGTTTATTCCTTGAAGGCGGAAGAAGAAGAAGAACGCCTGAAGCACGCCGTGTTTGCAGAAGCAGTAGCTCGCTAACAACAAGCGCCACAGAGAACAGAAAGAAAGATCGCCCTTGAAAAGACGGTGTGGATAAACGACAGAGTTCAACGTCTGCTTCGAGTAACTTTAGAACACAAAGCCTGAAAAGGTCCATGCTAAGATTGACTCGGAGTCGTTCCAGTAAAGGTTCGCTAACATTTTTGCGTTTCCTGCCTCAACATCCCGGTCCGCTGACCCAAAAGAAAGTGTTTATTTTCACTTTGCATACAATCCACGATGGATTCTTGAGCACGGTGGCTACGCTATCAGCCCCGTGCTTGTTGTTGTGCGACGCATGAGCTGCCGGCTTGCCAGCAGCAAGTGCGTTGCGCACGTAATTACGTCATCAAGACGAGTTTATCGTTATTACCCCGAGATGACATATTGTTACCGCGGTGAATTTTATGACGAAATAATGCAAACGCCGATATATCGCCCATCCCTACTCACGGCTCCTACAGAATGTGAGCAACATGCGTTAATGCGCGATAAAATAATTGTCGGCATTTATAAATAAATGAGTTAACGATATAATAACGCGTTAACTTGCCCAGCCCTAATGTATATATGTATATATATATTTTTTTATATGTAAATATATGTACATATATATATATATATATATACATATATATATATATATATATATATATATATATATGTATGTATATACATATATATGTGGCAGTGTGGTGATCAAAGAGTTTGACTGCCGTCCACCTGGCAGTGTGACAAAGGCTCCACGTAGTGTCGAGTCTCCATTCAGGAGAACGCAGGACGCAGCAGCGCGCTGAGCGTCACGTTGAAATGTGTCCTGACAGAAACACTTAGGGGCTTTTCAGCTATGTGAAAAGCCGTCGAGGAGCAGCAGCAGCAGCAGCAGCAGCTGCTTCCATTACCGCTTGTCATGTTTTTTTCTCTTCTTCCTCCTGTACTACTTCTTCCCACACACACACACACGCGCGCGCACGCACACACACACACTGAATTGACTCAACACAAACTCCACTGCTGCTGATTAATTGCAGCCTTGAAGGCCTCCGTCAGTGCGTCAGTGCATCAGTGTCTCCGCCGCTCAAAGTTAAACGCCGACTTGCTTCCATACAGTCGGATGCTTTCACGATAATTGTCTCCAGGCGCCGGCTATTGCCTCGTCCAATCACGAGCGGCCCTACGGAATGTGACACGCGAGTATCGGCGTATAACAAGGACAAGTGTCAGCGGGCCACATTTCCTCTCCCTCTCGTCCTCCTCTTCTGCTGTTTGTCTCTTTTCTTCCTCTCTAGCAGCTGATGGCCTGTAATTACCTTCGTCTGCTCCCTGACACTGAGGCCCCCTGCTGGCGGGAAAACACACGAATGTGTCCCCTGCACTTTTGTTGAATCATTCATTCATTCTTCATTAAAATAACCTTTTTTTTTTTATCAACTGATCTACCAATCTTTTTTTTCCCCCCCGATTAATTGATTATAACAACAAACAATTCATTTGTCAATGACCTAAACAATATTTTTTTTAAATCAGGGAATCAACTGATCTTTTTTCTGAGTAATTTAACGATCTTTCGATGACATTTAGAATTATTTTTTCCAATTAATGATTATTTCTCAATTTATTTCATTTGTAATGTGTTTCCCCAGCAGTCCGACAATATATTTTAACAGTTAAAGAAAAAAACTTCCAAATTTAGTGGTCACAGACACGCAAGTAGATGGCAAATTTTGATCGGGCAAAACGCGACCATCTAGTACAGGGGGCAGCCTAGAGCGCTGACGGTGGAAAAAAAAAAAA
Source organism: Thamnaconus septentrionalis (assembly GCA_009823395.1). NCBI lineage: Eukaryota > Metazoa > Chordata > Actinopteri > Tetraodontiformes > Monacanthidae > Thamnaconus > Thamnaconus septentrionalis. The sequence continues at coordinate 1,383,458 of CM020517.1, forward strand.
AGAGCACTAGGTGAAAAATAGCTCGTGTGAGTGTTCGACAGCAAGGAACGAAGTGTCCAAGCCACAGGTCATTTTAGGTTAAAAACTCCAGGGGGCGACGATACAAAAAAGACTTCTGCAGAGGATGGCAGTCTCCTCCTTCTACTCCTCCTCCTGCTTCTCCTCCTCCTCCTCTCCCTCCGAATGATGCAAGACACCGGGGAAGAGTCCAACTCTGCAGCACTGTGTGTGTGTGTGTGTGTGTGTGCGTGAGCGAGAGCATGAGTGAAGAACACATTACGCAGCACAAAGCGCACAATTTGCGAAAAAAAAAAAAAAAAGCAGCGGCAACAACGTTCTCTGTCAGTCACAATTCAAGGTTGACAAACACGCAACGTCGCAGCAGATTATTGCATCAGACGGCAGAGCGGCGAGGTGCTGAGGGCACCAGAAGGAGGGGAAACCTGCGTGTGTGTGTGTGTGTGTGTGTGCTGATTAGAGAGCAATCTGCAATACACACGTATACACATCATCTGCCAATCCTTCAAGTGCACACGGCAGCATCATCTCACAAAATCACTTACAGACCTTGAAAATGAACATGGGCGACGTTTTTAACGCGGACGTATCGTCATGAAGGTCCTGTTAAATTCCTGCTGCCATCAAAATGAAACGCAGAGCAACGCTTTTTAGCTGGACGCAGGGAAACCAACCACACAAAGCGTTGAAAGATCCTCATATGTCTGTCTTGAAAAGCTCCAACCTGATATTTTTTTTAAGCTGGTCGGAGGGTGACTGCACCAATCAGTGTCCTGTCAGGAGGAGGAACAGGCTACAGGGCAGCTGCAGCGGCAACAGAAACCGTACGCTGCTGCAAGCTAGTCAGCAGTGACTGCTTCAGCGTGGACGTTGCAGTCGGTGGGTCTGATCACGGCTGGACAGGAGGAGGAGGAGAAGGAGAAGAGGAGGGTGGAACTGAAGGCACTGAAATAGTTTCCTCTGCTGCTTAATGGACATGTGGTAATTAAACTGTTATTACTAGCTTATAAGCGGCTGTTTGTTCGTTGTGTGGCTGTATCATACTGCACTTTTTTTTTCTTTTTATCGACTAGTGCTTTGTGAATGTGAAACAAAAACACAGAATCTGTGTGTGTGTGTGTGTGTGTGTGTGTGTGTGTTGTGTTCAGACGGATGTGATTTGGCAAACAAACGTGGAAAGTTTCGTCTCTGTGCTTCGCTCTGATTTGCTTGATTGCAATCTGAGTCATCTGCAAAAACACAGAGAAGAGCAAAGAGGACGAGGAAACAAAACCGAGGGTTCAGTCAGTCAGTCAGTCAGTCAGTCAGTCAGTCAGTCAACGCTGATCCACTTTAAAAAGAGCTACCGATTGGAGCTAATCGACTGCTCATCACCTTTTGGCGAACTTTGATGAAGAAGCTGGATCCTCTGCTTTCAAACACTGCTGCTAACATTACGCTGTGATTGGCAAAAGACGGTGATGGTTCAGATTGGTAAGCAACCTTTTTTGGGGAAAATTGTAGACGTGGACGGTCATTTTGCGCA
>CM020517.1:1390000-1402500 GCA_009823395.1 Thamnaconus septentrionalis
ATATTTGGAGGCTCTTTCTGTGCCTGTGGCCGAGTGGGCGGCTGGTTTCCTCAAAACTTGCGTTTTTTTCCTGGCATCCTTCCCACGTCTGCAGGCACTACTGGCCGACTGGCCGCAGCAGCTTCACATTTCTGCATTTTTCCACTCTCATCATCGCAATAAACTCTACTCTACATTAAACTCTATAAAACATCTGCGTCTGCCTGCCAGCGGGAGAAAACACAACTCTGATTGTTTCTGCTGGTTCGGATTTAAACCACAATTGGGTCTTAACAAAGTTTAATTGACGGCCAACAAACGTTATTAAGTGTTAAAACAATTAGGATTTTTTTTTTTTTTTTGGTTTGTTTGTTTTGAAAAAAAAAAAAGGTCAGAGTGATTTCACACAAATTCAATTCACTACAGACCAACAGTGAAATTAACAAGTGATGACAGGAAACTAAACTAATCAAGTGTGTTTTATTCCGCCTCTTATTTAAAATTTAAACGTCCTGCCTTGTAAAACAAGTGGAGTCAATTTGGGTTCTACCGACAACAACAAAAAAAAAATGTAATTGGATTTATATTTAATAATCTAATGTTGTGTTTTAGCTGATGTCCTGATGTTGTTCGTCAAAAAAAGTACAAATCGGGTGTATAAAGGTGAAAATTGTGTGTGACTCTCAAAATTTGATCAAAGTCGGAGTGGAAAGAAGAAAAACTCAGACAGTTTCTCCCTCATGAAAACTTCTTAAACTTCCTTCGGTCGGCTGCTGCAACATGTTCCGTCAGCGTGTTGATCTCTGTCAATCACACCCTTGGTAGGAGGAATGATGTGTGCATCGTCCTGGGTCGTCCGCACAGCCTGATACCAACATCATGGGGATGGACGCTCGCTATAGAATTTTTTTTTTTTGCCCTCACTGGTAAATAAGTAAAGATTGGCACGAAAAAAAAAAAAACAACAAAACAAAACAAAACAAAACAGGATGTTAGTTTTTAAACTGCGAGACAAATAAAAAAACATTTTTTTGGAAACAAGGAAAAAAAAAACCACATTGTGACTTCGGGGTCGCGATGCAACAGGTGCAGCAGCTCGATAAACATTTGAAAATAAATAAATAAATGAATGAATGAAAACAGCCTCTCCACATCTTCACCTGACTTTTATATATATATATATATATATATATATATATATTAAAAATATATTTATATAAAATAAATTTTTATATGTTTTTTATATATTTTAAATATAATATATATTATATTATATTATTATTATATATATATAAAACATTTTATATATATATATATATATATGTGTGTGTGTGTGTGTGTCTGTACATGTATGTTGCTGATATTCATTCAGTCAGTTGTGTTTCCTCTATAAGGTTGCGACTGTTGGCAAAGTCGGCCATCTGGAAACCATCCAGCGCCGCCCACTGGAGGAGGAGAAAGACAGAAGGGGAAGAAAGAAATAGAGAAAGACAGAGCGCTCGGGAGAGGAGGTGAAGATGGTTTGAGCTCAGGAGGAGGAGGAGATACAGCGGGGAGGAGAGGATGACGAGGAGGGGGGGAGGGAGTGGAGGAGGAGGAGATAGAAGGATGAAGAGGTGGAGGTGATGGAGCAGGGAGAGGAGGTGAAGAGGAGGTGGAGGTGGAGGAGGAGGTGAGGGAGGAGGGGGAGCAGGTGAGGAGGGGAACGGGGTCTTGGGGGAAGGGGGGCAGAGGGGGAGGAGCATGAAGGTGGGGGATGGAGTGGAGAGGGAGGAGTATAAGGGAGGAGGAGGAGGAGGAGGAAGAGGAGCAGGAAGGAGGTCACAGCAGTTGTGTCTCATCAGAAGGCAGAAGGTGTTCCAGGAACAAAGACGCAGACGGATGAAACGAAGACGCTAAATAATAAATATGGTGTGCTGCCATCAGCGGCGCAGTAATGAGGTCATCAGGGGAGAATCAGCTCAGCTGGATGGGAAGGCGAGCCGCTGGTAACTTCAAACCCGAGTCACCTGAGTCACACTTGAGTCACAGCTGAATCACACCTGATTCACCTGAGTCACACCTGATTCACCTGAGTCACACCTCATTCACACCTGAATCACATTTCATTCACCTGAGACACACCTGATTCACCTGAGTCACACCTGAGGAACACCTGAGTCACACCTGACTCACCTGAGTCACATTTGAGTCACACCTGAGTCACACTTGTCACACTTGATTCACCGAAGTCACCTGAATCACACCTGAGTCAATTGAATTACCTGAGTCACAGCTGAGTCACACTTGATTCACCTGAGTCACCTGAGTCACACCTGACTAACCCGAGTCACATTTGAGTCACACCTGAGTCACATTTGAGATCGCACCTGAGTCACATTTGATTCGCCGAAGTCATCTGAGTCAAACCTAAGTCACTTGAATTACCTGAGTCACACCTGAGTCACACTTGATTCACCCGAGTCACACCTGAGGAACACCTGAGTCACATGAATTACCTGAGTCACAGCTGAGTCACACTTGATTCACCTGAGTCACATTTGAGTCACACCTGAGTCACACTTCACTCACCTGACTGACCTGAGTCCCACCTGAGTCACCTGAGTTTCACCCAAGGCACCTGAATCACCTGAGTCACAGCAGTCATACCTGAGTCAGTCACCTGAGTCACACTTGAGCTGACATCTGAGTCTGAGTGCGCACATTTGAGAGAGACATTTGAGCCACACCCCCGCCCGCCCGCCACCTAGCAAGGCTAAGCTAAGTAAAGGTTAACGAACGACAAACTACACTACGCTAAGCTAAAATAGGCTAAGCACAAATAGCTTGTTGTGTTAGCTTGTTGTGCGGCGTGCGACAACAGGGTGTGAAGCGTCGAAGGCAGAAATGAATTACTGTCCAGCAGCCGACGGATTGGAGAAGTACGTGTGTGTGTGTGTGTGTGTGTGTGTGTGTGTGTGTGTGTGTGTGTGTGTGTGACTGCCAGACTAAAGTCACAACACAGCAAGGCGGCAGTTGGGGGCGCAAAACGCCTTCAGCAACAAAATAAAATACGTGTTTTGACAGTATCAAAGACCGCGTGTGTGTCTTTGTGTGTGTGTGTGTGTGTGTGTGTGTGTGTGTGTGAGAGAGAGAGAGAGAGAGAGAGAGACAGAGGAGAGAGAGAGAGAGAGAGAGAGAGGTCCTACAAGAATAACAACCTTCCTGTCAGCCGCTGGTTTGTGATTTCAGGAACAATTACACAACAAAGCTGCTGTTGCGTGCTAATTGTGCTTTTATTTTTCAAATATTTTTACTTCTGAAATATGTTGTTGTTTAAATCATGTTTCTTTTTTGTCTGTTTTCTCTTGTTTTTGTTTTTGCCCTGAATGTGTTGTTTTCAGTGTGAGTCAGAGTGACTACATTGCATCGTTTGTGGAGACGCAGCGGAACTCACACACCTGCTGCCATTGTCGTTGTGCACTGCTGAAGTGTTGCTGTGTCTTTTTGTCTGTTATGTTGTTTTTTGTGTTGCATTGTTGTTGTCTGGTCTGGCGATGTTGTCAGGGTGTCACCCTCTCCGCCCTAAGACAGCTGGGATATCCAGCAGATTGTTGAATTGGAATAAGCGGGTTAGAAGATGAATGAATGAATGAATGTTGTTGTCTGGCTGTTGTCTTCTTCCGCTTGTATCATTGTTGTCTCTTTGTGTATCTATTTTTTGGTAGTGCTAACACTGCCAATGTTGTGCTGTGCTGCTGCACTTTTGTGTGCCTGGACAGTACACTGTGTGTGTGTGTATGTGTGTATGTGCATGTGTGCGTGCGTGTTGTTGTGCAAGAATTACTTTAACAAACTCAAACTCTGAACTTTGTTGTCATCAGTGTGAACAACACGGCAACACAAAAGCAACAACGAAGCGTCAGAACAAGCAGAACAGCAGCAGTCGCACACGCACACACACACACACACACACACTGGAAGAAAACTCAAGTGATCACGGCAGGAGGTGTGAGACTCACCTGGGGCTGTTGTGTCGTGTTGAGTTGTGTTGAGTATTGTTGAGTTGTGTTGTGTTGTGTTGTGTTGTGTTGAGTTGTGTTGAGTTGTGATGTTGAGTTGTGATGGGTATTGTTGAGTTGTGTTGTGTTGAGTTGTGTTGTGTTGGGTATTGTTGTATTGTTGTGTGTGATGTTGAGTATTGTTGGGTATTGTTGAGTGCTGATGTTGTGTTGTGTTGGTATTGTTGAGTTGTGATGTTTAGTTGTGTTGGGTATTGTTGAGTTGTGTTGTGTTGAGGTGTGTTGTGTTGAGTTGTGTTGACTATTGTTGAGTTGTGATGTTAAGTTGTGTTGGGTATTGTTGAGTTGTGTTGCGTTGAGTTGTGCTGTGTTGTGGGTCAGCTAATCAGAGACACTTCCTGCTTCCTACTGCTGCCTTTCATTGACTGTCCTGTTCCTGCTTTAACTCCTGCTGCTTTAACACGTCACAAGACTGATGGTGTGCATTCTTCTTCTTCTTCTTCTGAGGATCACAGAGATCGTGCTCAGGTCCAGCGTAGATCGCAGAGACGGGGGTTGTTGCCGGCCGGAAGTGCTGCCACCGCGAGGTGAACAGACACAATGCTAAGTCAGCCTGTTTGATTAGTTTGATCAAATACTGAGTAGCAGGCCACAAGGTGTTTTCAGAGACAAGCCGCGGGCCACGTAAAATCAGTTGGCGGGCTGCATTTGGCCCGCGGGCCGGACTTTGGACATGTTTGCCCTAATGGATGTCCAGCCTGACTTGGCCATTTAGAAAAACAACGATACAAACGGTGGCTAACAGCCCACGAGGACTGCCCCTCCCCCACAGTGACCCCTGAGCACGGCGACCTTTTCCCACCAGGCAGCCTCGCCTACTAACCGTGGCTAGCTAGCTAGTTCAGGTCAGCGGCGGCCCGTATCGATAGCCACTTTAATAGCTATCGACAAAAAGCTGGCGGTCGACAACTGCAATTACCACACAGATTAGATTCTGCGTTCGCCGTCGTCTATTAGCGGTGACTCTGAAGTGGGGAAGGGAGCAGTGGGGGTGGGAAGAGGGGTGATGGTGGAGGTCGAGGCACAAAGAGAAGTCAGGAGCTCATTATCCTGGAACGCCGATCTTACAAACAGCCTTTTCAACCAGCTCAAGGACTCGCTTCTGCTGCTGCTTCTGCTGCTGCTGCTGCTGCTGCTGCTGCGTCCTTGCTGGGGCTGCAGGGAGGGGGCGCCGTTTGGCCTTCACGCTGGCTGGCCGCTAAGGGATTGTGGGTAAAAAAAAAAAAAAAAAAAAAACAACAACACGCAGCCGTCGTCTTCAACCCGTATCTGCTTGCCCAATCAGCTTCTGTGTGTGTGTGTGTGTGTGTGTTTGTGTGTGGCCAAAGACTCTTTTCTTTATTCATTTCATCGTCTCAATAAAAAAAAAAAAAAAAAAGAACCGTGACCTTCTTCTTCTGCCGTCACTCTTCTTCTCCGGTGCTCTGACGAGATCTTTGCTTTACTCCTTCTGGCTCTGCCCACATCTGGCAGAAACTGGACCAGCTGACCAATGAGAAGAGGAGGCGGAGCAACGAGCAGGAAACAGGGGCACTTTGCAAGAAACTAGGATGAGGGATTAAGCCGGGACATCTTTGTTATCCTGCCTCGATTTATCTGTAATCTGGTTGCACAAAAGTGGGATAGGTGGAATTAGGAGATGTTGTGGTATAAATTGCCGTGGAGATTTATTCTGTGGAGTGAGCCTGCTCCAGACCAGGCTACATTCCAGGATCTATTTAATCTCACCCCTCGTCTCAGTAAACAGTCACCACCAATGGAAACCAATAGTTATTCCACTGAACACTACACACTGTTATCACATTCAACTAGACCCACTGTCATTGTTTCAACAGTTGCAATCGTTTCATTTCAATCATTTTAGATAAATTCGTTTAGATAGTGTTGCAATCATTTGATAATTTATAGCATAACTTACACTTTTCCATGCATCATATATAAAAACACACAACCCATATAAACATGAATACACATCAAAGAGTAACATGAGGACATTTATTGTGGTTTTTATTTACACTGTCGCGCCTCACAAGCTGTAAAGTGGTTAGTTTATTATCGTGTTACCTTTTTTTTTTTTTCAAGTGAATGTCATTGTGATACTTACTACCTTAAAGAATAAAGGCACCATTGGTTAATATGGGGTTGAAAGCAAGCGGTCTCCGAGCAGCGTGCACCTTAAAATACAGCGATTGACAAATGCGATCATATTTGTTTACGTTATATTTGTCGGTATCTAGTATCAGAGTGCAAGAGAGATGAAACAAACATACGAAGACAAACACACACAAACACACAGTTTAAGTATGTAATCGTTTTGGAATGTTCCAATTAAAATAAAAAATAGAATATGTCCACAAAGGAATTGTTATTATCCTCTCCAAGGGTAAAACATTTGCCATTCATTTGCAATTAGTCGCGAGTTAACTCAGGACACTAATGTGATTAATCGCGATTAAAATTCTTCGACTGACAGCCCTGATATTTATATATGCCATACACTTGTGCACATATATTTCAATATTTTAATTATTTGTTTATATATACCTACATCTATAGTATGAGGGCTTTGTTGTTCACCCTGCAACTCACTCTGGCTACATCTGTTTCTGTCTGTCTCTGCATTTTCTGCATTTCCTTTTCATCCCAATCTGACCCTCTGGAGTCTGGATCTGCTCTAGTGCTGTGTCTCAATTCAGGGTCAGCACCCTTCAAACTGAGTGTCCTCCGTCTGAAGGAAGCGTTCTTCGAGGACCCAGCCTAGAAGGACGGACCAAACCCCGCCTCCCCGGTAACCACCCGGGACGGTCTAGCCTTTGGCGTATTTCCTCGTTGCGTCACCGCCGTTCCCTCCTGCTGGCCAAACCCGGAAGTGAAGTTTTCATAGCGTCAAGCTAACCATTGGTTCGCCATCTAACGATGGCGTTGGATGTTCAAATAAGTGAAAACCCGATGTTAAAACTGAATATTTTATGTGAAATTTAATACTTAAATTTATACGAAGTGTCTTTGCCAGTTCATGCCGCTAATTTTGATGATGCTTTGCAGCAGCACGCAAAGCATCATGGGATACAAAAGTACGCGAAGGATAGTAGCGGTGCAGCCTTGGAAATCGGCTAAAACGAGGGCGCATTCCGAGTACGCATTTTGAGTGTCCTAAGGACTTTTGGGAATTGGGACGAGCCTGAATTGACGCAACTTCCTTTCAAAATGCGTACTTCAAGGATGCAGACCCTGAATTGAGACACAGCATAGGTTTCTGGCCACTGTTGCCCCCTGCTGCTCTGGAGGTTTACAGTTGGTTTTCCTGTGATTGTACAAAGACACATATGTTTGTGATGTTGCACTGCAAAAATAAAAGTTGATTGATTGGTTGAAAAAAAAAAAAAAAAACAGGTTTGAGTTTCCTATGGAGTGGCTCCGCCCCCTCAACCGGGACCCAGCCGTCACTGCCAATAAAACAGCAGCTTTACGAGCCGCCGCTGGCTGCCATCTATTTCTGGAGCTAAAGAGCCATAAAAGCAGCTGGCGGGCCGAGATCAGCAAACCAGCAGGTTAACGCTGCTGTTCCTGAAGGGAACTGGAGGGGAGAGAAGGGGGAGACCAAATTGAGGAGGGCGGTGGGGGGAGGAAGGGGAGAGAAAGGGGAGAGGAGGAGGGGTCACGGCGAGGTCGCGGTATTCCAGGAGGAACGTGAGGAACAATTCAGTGGAGGAAACAGTGACATCTGGTGGTGGCTGTGATGATATATGTTTTCGTATATGTTGTCACACACATACACACACACACACACACACACACACACACAACAAACACACACATACGCAAACACACTCACACACACACACACACACACACACACACACACACACACACACACACACACATGTGCACGCATACACACAGAAAGACTCCAACAAACATGAGCACCTCTGGATTGATATTCCCGCCGTGTTCACGCTGCTTTCTCCCAAAATTGCTCGTCTAAACAAAAAGCAACTCGATTAACATTCCGAGTCTGACTCGCCCCAGTTTTCCCCTCATATACATTTATATTGTCTGGGTGGGGGGTTGAAGGGGTCGGGGAGGGGGGGGCGGTGGGGGCGGGGCTAAAGAACTTATCGTTAAGAAATGAAGAAGAGGAAGAAGAAGCAGAAGAGGAGCAACAAAATCCAGACTCACACTCCTCTCCAGCAAGTGTCGTGTTTCCGTTTCTTCGTGCTAATGGCTTTGCTGCTGCGATTAGCTTAGCAGGTGAAAATATATATTCAATGTGTGTATTTAACATATATATATATATAATACATTAACTCAAACTCCTTTTAACGGCACTAATTTCTTTAACGCGCGATTAACGCCTGGTTCTCGAATAGCGGAATGGAATAACGGAATGGAGCCCACTTCCTTTCGGCGCCCTTGTGAACCAATGGGGTCATTCGCGCCATCGTGTCGACTTCTGGTCTATTTTGTACACGAGCCACGAGTGATCTGCGTCAAGCTGGACAGGAAGCCACTCAAAAGAGACACGAGAGAATCCGGTTAATTGTCAAAATAAAATACCGCGATTGACAAATGCGACCATGGCTTGAGAATACCTCAAGGTTTGAGGGTTTGTTTGTTTTTTTGTTTTTGTTTTTTATTTTGGAGAGTATCTGCACATTATAAGTATACAGTATACTGGACAGTATAAGTATGTAATCATTTTGGAATTTTCCAATGTTTTCCGAGAGTGTAAGAAATACAATAAAAATCTTCTTAAGTTACATATCGAGCTGGGTAAAAAAAAATTGCAATTCCATTAAAATTTTTAAGCACAAGTTAACTCAGGACACTGCGAATAAAACATTTAATTGACTGAAAGGCCTGGTACATATATATATATATATATATATATATATATATATATATATATATATATATATATATATATATATATATATATATATATATATTTATACACTTCACATTACCCTCAATATGACACCACGGCTCAAGAGTCCATCGAGAATCACACTAACAAATTACATCACCTTCGTATAGGTGACCTTGTTGAGCAAAATGTAGTTTCCAGATCATTAAAATTATAATTAAGACTGAGAAACGAAGGCCATGGATACTGTCAAAACTCACAGAAAAGGCAATTTTCAGACTTAACAAAGTTCACCAAAACTGTGAGTTTAAACTCTTGTCCAAACTTGTCTAGTAAAATGCGTCGCCGATTCGTATGTGAGACCAATGAGACCATAACGAAATAAACTATTGAACTGTTAAGTTATTAAACAATTGAACATGTTGCCGCAGCTGAAGCACCAGTATGCCATTTATGTGTGTATATGTATGTATATATATATATATGTATATGTATGTATGTACATGAAAAAAAAAAAATGTATATATGTATATATAGTATATTGTTTAAGGTTAAAACAATAAAAAAATGTTCCATAATGTGACAAAGCATGCAAGTTTGTATTATAATTAATATTATTTTTATTATCATTATATTTTTAAAGAGATTAGATTAGATTAGATTAGATAAAACTTTATTGATCCCGAAGGAAATTCACAATATTACCCAGATCATTTGACACCATCACTCACTGTTCACTTGGTTCGCTGGTTCTGTCACTCTGAGGGAGTTTTTCTTTTTTAGAAACTCATAATCTCCTCACCTGAGGAACGTGGTAACGACCTCCTCACTCCTCCACCGACTCTCACTCCGTCTCAATATTCAAATTCATGCGTCTCTTGCTGGATATGAGCTTCAGCGGCAAGGACGTCTGAGTGGCGCCTTCACCGCCTCCGTCCCAGTCTTTTCCTGAAAAGATTTGCAAAATTTGTCAGTGAAAAAAAATAATAAAATAAACCACTTTCATTTTAAAATTCTTCCAATCACGTTATTCTTTCTTTAACAGATCACATCTGTTCTGAAACTTTGACGAAGAAAACAAAAAACAAAATAAATAAAAATAAATAAATAAAAATCAATGAAAATAACTCCAGAAAAAAATACATTCATTTGCAAAAAGACAAAATAATTTGGGAAGTTTTAGCAACTTTCACTGAAGCGACAACAGGCTCATCTACTTTTGCTTCACCCGAGTTTGTTTCACTTCGTGTTGTTATTGCTGTTCTTCTTCTTCTTCTCTGTTTCGGTTGTTGTTTCGACACCCGTTGACTTTGCGGCGCAGAAGGAAATGAGCGACGTCGTAATAAATAAAACGCTTCTTTGCCATCAGAACTCGATGTCGTTGTTGTTTGAATCAATCGTGATCGATTGTTGCCGACTCATGATTTGACTTGAGCTCTTTCGATGTCCAGGTTTTTTCTCCCGGCTGATTGCAGTGTGAGTGTCTGGCGGCCCCGCCCCCTCTGAAAGGAGGGTGAATTCACACCTTAAGATGGCCAATCGATCTCCTGCCTGCTGAGCAAACACCAGTCGTCGTCTTTGACCTCCGCAGAGCAGGATCAAACCCCCCCACACACGCACACACACCACCAAGCCAAACAGAAAAAAACATCAATACTTCTTCTGTTTTTTATCTGCAAATGTTGCAAATGTTGTCCACTTTTCTTTTCTTTTTTACCCCCAAATTCTCCCGATTAATTACTAAAAAATAAATAAATACAAAACTCAATAAAAACACCCGTTTACTGTGTTGTCATATCTTCAGAACAGTGGCTGTAGCCGGGGGCCAAGCGAAAATCAGTGTGTGGGAGCGACCTAGCAGCAGTGTAGCAGGCGCCGCCCCTGTCTGTGAAAACCAATCAGGGGACAACAGCTGGGGCGGCGGCCATGTTTCTGTTGGATTCTGCTCCTCTTTTTATATCTTTTTAACACCTGCAGTAGCAGCAGCAGCAGTAGCAGCAGCAGCAGTAGTAGCAGCAGTAGCATCCGTGGCAGCAGCAGCAGCAGCAGCAGTAGTAGCAGCAGCAGTAGCATCCGTGGCAGCAGCAGCAGCAGCAGCAGCAGCAGAAGTAGTAGCAGTAGCAGCAGCAGCAGTAGCAGCAGCAGTAGCATCCGTGGCAGCAGCAGCTGCAATAGCAGCAGCAGCAGCAGCAGCAGCAGCAGCTTCCTGATAAATCAGCTCAAGGTTTCCTGGGCGGGGATGTATCATCCAGCCCCTCCCCCTCCTCCTCCTTCTCCTCCACGTCCTCCTCCTCCCACTCCTCCTCCTCCGCCGCTCCTCAAACGTTCGCTTTCATCCCGGCGACGGAGATTTATGAGGCGCGGCGGTCGCGACGTTGGCGGCATTGTGCGAGCCGTCCCACCTGGTTACACAACTCACAGCAACAACACAACGCAGCATCGATTGTGTTTCGCGCCATTAATCCTCCGAGGTCGGACGCAAAGCAGGCACCTTGTGCGCGGTCCCCGCAAACCGTGCATAATGAAGCACAGAGGCAACCGCTGTTAGTGCTCCGCTGTTAGCGCTTGGCTGTTAGCGTTGTCTGTCACCTCAACTCCAGCTTCAGTAGAAGCAGCTTCCAGGTTTGCAAAAATCAACCCGGAGCTTCATCTGGAGCCGCTGGAAGAATGTTTTGCGCCTCCTGCTGGGGAAACACCTGAGTTCCTCTTCCTGCAGCCCAAGATCAGCTTCCCGCATTGACATGAGCCAATCAGCTTCCTCCACTGACATGAGCCAATCAGCTTCTATCACCACCAGCGAAAAGAAGCCACAGACGGTTCCATTGCTGGGCGGAGTTAAACAAACTATAAACTCCAATGTCCAGTCAGCAGTAGAGGAAAAACCAGAGTCCAACATGGCAACTCCCTGCCTCCCCATTCATTTGAATGCAGTTGCTCACCCAGCGCGGACGCTGACAAAGTTTTTGACTTCCACACTATAGAGGGCACCACAGAGCATCTAGCGCTTCACACCATGCTGCTGTAACTCGCATGATGCATCAGGAGGCATCCACCAGTCAGAAGCAGCCGAGAAACAGCAGAAACATAAGAAGCCGTGACATCACGCTGGGAATATGAAAGAATTTTTTGCTGATTTTCTGCCCTTCATCACGTTTTTGAAAGACTAAAAGACCAGGAGTGAAAAATCTGCAATAGAAAGATTTGCTTTGAACAGCGTTTCAGGTCAAAGGTCGTCCTGTCAGCCGTTTTAGAGGCGTTTGTTTTTGTATTGCGGCCTAATGAGAAAAATGCTTTTTGGGGGCTTTTTTTACTGCAGTACCGCAAGTGGCCACTGGGGGATAAAAATCAGCACGTCGCCATATTGCTATACATGGGAAAAACTGTCTTCTGCTCCCTCTTCCTGGTTGAAGCTCCTCCTCGTCCTCCTCAGACTCTGATTGGCTCGGCTGTATTGTGACTTGGCTGAGCGGGAAACGATTCAGACTGGGAAGCTTTGCAACGATCATGGAGGAAAAATCTGTCTTTGGAAGTGGAGCGAGCAGGTGGCGAGCTCAAAGCTAGCTCGAAGCTAGCTTTCTCTCAGATGAGCCTGC
>CM020517.1:1405000-1412500 GCA_009823395.1 Thamnaconus septentrionalis
TCACCGGATTTGAACCAACAACCTTCACATTGAGTGCCCTTATTAGGAAAAAAAACAAAAAACAGGTGCCTTATTTGAGACCATTAAAATACGTGGGAGGGAGGAGACCTGACTCAGCAGACACACAAAACACACACACACACACACACACACACACACACACAGACCTGAACCCGTGCAGACAGTCGCTGCCCATTAACAACCAGCCAAAGTCCACAAAAATTAGCATAAAATGCAAATTAAAAGCTAGTAATTGTGGCGAAGCGAGGAGGCGGAGCTACTGCTGCCCCACGTACTGACACCAAAGTCCACACATACACACACACACACACAGGATGATAATAACAGCGATAAATAATTCAACTGCTTGGAGGAGCCGAAAATACTCCAGAACAGGTGAAGAGACTCGGCTGGTTAATCCCCTGAATCAGAGAGACACTGATACATATTCATGGTGCCCAGTGTGTGTGTGTGTGCGTGTGTGTGTGTGTGTGCGTGTGTGTGTGTGTGACATTCAGGAGTCTAAATCCCGTCCTAACCTTGTTAGCTTGTGTAAATAACAACTCTGTGTTAGTGTGTGTGTGTGTGTGTGTGTGTGTGTGTGTGTGTACACAGTACAAGACTTCATACAGCATCACAACACCTCCTTCTTTGACACAAACTGCCAAATTAAGACGTGTTTTGGCATCTTTCGTCCGGGACAATCAGCCAGAAAACAAGCAGGAGGGGGAGAGGGAGGGATGGAGGCGGAGGGAGGGAGGAGGGTGATGAATAAAAATGAGGCAGAAAAAACATACTAATTATTGTATTAAAAAAAATAAGGATGACTGCTGAGCCGCCGACTGAGCAATGATACAGTGATAACAACGTAGGAACGTAGGAACGACGGAAAAAAATTGGCAGGGGAAAAACACACAACTAAGGGAAAGAAAAGTGTCTGAAATCTTCTGAAAGCATTTTTTACTTTTTTTGGGGGGTGCAAACAGAGGGCTTTCTCCTGACAAAGCAGCCCTGAAGGTCCCTGAAGCCCCCAATCTTTACTAAAAACCTCCGTCTGCCTCCAGTTCATCTTCGTCATCCTCGTCACCTTCATCATCAACGTCATCATCACCACCATCTTCACCGAAAGCGTCATCGACATCATCGTCCCCATCATTATCTTCATTATCATCTCCTTCCTCATCTTCACCATCAGGCTTTTGCACCTGTGCAGTGACGATGCTCCAAACATAACTTTGTTGTTTCTGTGACAATGGCAATAAATCTGAAATCTGCAAAATCTTCAGTCAGACGTTTTCCTCGCTGGTTGCAAATCATCTTCACATCAAACGACTTTCACCAGGTTTCAGCTGATTGGCTGAAACCAGCTTCCATCCACCGGGCCACCCACACCGGCTTCACCCACACACCTGATCAGGGGTTTTAACCAACAACCACCAACCCCAGTTCTTCTTCTTCTTCTTCTTCTTCTTCTTCTTCTTCTTCTTCTTTGCCTTCAATCTTTAGGAATACCAAATAGATAACCCCACCGATGAATCTCGATTCTCAGAGAAAGAAGAAGGAAACCCCCCACCACTCTATCCCATAGCCCCCCGAAAAAAATCACACATCCAGCATCTGTCTGCGCCGCCGCCGCCGCTCCCAGCGGCTCCTGAGTCATTACCGCCGGCTTTAACGGAACATGATTCTGACGCTGTAATTGCATTCTGACGCGGTTAAAGCCACATTGGACACGGCGGTCGGAACAGTCGGGAGGGGGGGGAGGGGGGTCCACAGAAGTCCGCATTGAAAGGTGGGATATTAACTATTTAGTGGATCTGACGGCCATTACGCCGTAATGAGACCGGGAACGGTGGAGTGGGGGCGGGGGGGGGGGTGACGCTGGTGAGGACAGTTATCAGGGAAAGAAAAAGGAGAAAACTTATGGACAATATGGAAGCTGCTTTAGGTGCTGTCTTCTTCTTCTTCTTCTTCTTCTTCTTCTTCTTCTTCTTCTTCTTCTTCTTGTGTTTGTAATTGACAGCCACAGTTTATTTGTTAGCTTATTAAAAAAGTTCTTTTTAAGGTTGACTGTGAGAATTGTTGCCCCTTTAAAATATTAAATAAAGTGTGTAGTACAAAAAGCCTTCTCCTTCTTCTTCCGCTTCTTCTTCTTCTTCGTACAGTACAGGTACATCTGAAAAAAATTTGAATATCATGAAAAAGTTTTTTGTCAGTCTTTTTTTTTTATATAGATTTATTACAGATACAGCTAAATATTCAAAGCTTTTGTTTCTTGTCATTTTGATGTTTATGGCTTACAGATGTGTCTCAGAAAAGTAGAACATCATAAAAACCCTATTAAAAAATGATGTTTTAAGCATAAATGCCAGGCTTCTGAAAAGTGTCTTCATTTCTATGCATTCAATACTTACCTGGGCCTCCTTTGGAATGAATTATACTGCATCAATGTGTCGTGGCATTGAGCCGATCAGCCCGTGGCACTGCGTAGGCGTAATGGGAGCCCAGGTTGCTTTGATAGCTGCCCTCAGGTCATCTGCATTGTTGGGTCTGGTGTCTCTCAACTTCCTCTTGACAACAGCCCATAGATTTTCTATAGGGTTCAGGTCAGGATAGTTTGAGGGTTAATCAAGCACAGCAACACTATGGTAATTGAACCAGCTTTTGGTACCTTTGGCTGTGTGGGCAGGTGCCAGGTCTGGCTGGAAAATAAAAATCAGCATCTCCAGACAGCTGGTCAGGGGAGGCAAGCATGAACTGCTCTCGTATGTCCTGGTAGATGGCTGCATTGACTGTGGACTTCAGAAAGCACAGTGGACCAACAGCAGCAGATGACATGGCAGCCCAAATCATCACTGACAGTGCACAGTCGTTTCCAATGTCCGACACTTATTACTCCTTTTTTTTGGGACATAGTTGTTTTTTATTAGTAGTATTATTAGGCTCGCAACGACATGGAGTTGGTCGCCACAACGAAAATAGATGAAACCAATTGCAAAATGCTTTGAAATGTTTGTTATTTTAGCTCTAAATTATAGTTTAAAGGTGCTAGTGTCGTTTGTCATTGTAACGGCATTGCCTATTACAATGCCCATCGTTTGAAGTTCTGTTAAAGTGGTAGGTTGCAAAGAACCAAGTGCTAAATCATCCTTCTCTTTTCTCTTTTACAGATGGAATATTGATAGAGTATCAGCCACGTGGACTTACGGATACAATGTCGGACTTTTAAATGCCTTAAAATCATTATTCTTTAAAAAATAAAAATTAGTCACTCCCAAGCCTCATTAAATATAGGTCACGGCAATTGGCAGTTTAAACAAAGATATTTATTAACCAATAAATGAAAGACACAGTTTATTGCAACACAGGTCGGCATTTTGTCGAACACTGGGGATAAGCCAAAAGTTGACCGGTCCACGGTCATTGTTAATTTCCAGATGAAACCGAGCTGTAAATAAAGTATCTAACATTTTTTAACAGAGTCCCATCAAGTCATTACTTAGTATGCTTTCCATAGTAGTTTGGAATTTAGGTACTAAGGAATGAATTAGAAATATGATACGTGGCAGTGGTGTTCATAGTCCACAGACAGTTGCTTCAAAATAACTTTTATTTATGATTCAGTTGCACACTGCTTATTAGTTAAATACAAAACCTGATGATAGCAGATGCAAATTAAAAAAAAATTACTCATTTTACATTAAAAGAAAGGACAGAGCACCCCTGGTGACATGGATAAAAAAAAAAAAAATGAGTGGCCACGCATTACTATATCGTGCCCACGTGGTAATAAACGCGTGGCCACAATATGTTTATTGTTGTGGCCACGAGATAATAATTCCCACACAGATTGCTCATTGTTACTTTTATCATGGACAAGTTTGAATTAAATTCATTTTATTTTAGTACAGTGATAACTGAAAGCTGCAAGCAGACAACAATCTGGAAAGAGTAGTAGCGGCACAGCTTCGTCGACTCATGTCCAACCGCAGCCTCTTGGAACCTGCCGTGGTCAAGATCACTAATGATCTTCTCATGGCTGCCGATAGAGGCCATGTCAGTGTTCTGATTGTGCTGGATCTCTCTGCAGCCTTCGACACTGTCTCCCATTCCATCCTCCTCAACTGTCTTTCTCCCCACCTCAGGCTCTCCGAATCAATTCTCCCCTGGTTCCACTCATATATGTCCGACAGGCAACAGTTTGTCTCCTTAAGTGGTTCCAACTCCCACCTTTCCCCAGTAAACCACAGTCTCCCTTAAGGTTCACCGCTTGGCCCCATTCTTTTCAACAGCTATATGTTCCTGCTTGTCAGATCATCCGTCACCATGGTCTACACTACCACTGCTACGCTGATGACACCCAGCTGTATCTCAGCATGACACCAACCATTCTACTCCCTCCCCGGTCCTTAGTCAACTGCCTCCAAGAAATAGAGATCTGGATGACCACTAACCTACTCAAACTTAGTAGCAAGAAAACAGAGCAGACTGGACTCTTTCAAGTCCACACTGAAGAGACAGTTATTCTTTCTGGCTTTTGGATGTGAATGTGTTTATTTTTGTTTTGTGGAGCGTCCTTGGGTGTCTTGAAAGGCGCTATAAAAATACAAGTTATTACTATTATTGTTTTTACGTATTATTTTCTTCATCCATGTCACCAAGGGGGCTTCGTAAAAAAGACAACAAGGATAGCATAGAGTACATATTACCATGTACATCTACATTGAATTTTGTTAGATGCCGTCCTTATAATACACCCATGGCATGGTCCTACTAGTTTCTATCTTTCTATTCACGTCGAGTCCGTTCATGGTTTGGGAGCTCGCACGTCTGTAAGTGACGTTCTCCAGGATCATTCTGATTGGCCAAAATTATCATGTGAGTTGCAAGGGTGTTCCGAAAAGTTACACGACTGCGCACGCTCTATGGGCCCACTAATGCGGAAGTCAAAAACTCTTTAGGCGTATGCCCTGGGTGAGCAACTTCATTCAAATGAATGGGGCTCCACCTTGGAGGCTGGGGGCCTGAGAAACACACACAGCAGAGATCACTCAGCTGCTGATCTGCGGGACCCAGGAGACGTTCAAGTGTCTAACAAAGTGAAGGGAAGAAACGCTCTCCTCGGCCGTGGTGCATTCAGGGAACAAAACACAATCGGACAATATCACACTCTCACCCAGAACCTTTAGTGCAGTCTTCTCTGGAGGATTTTTTACGCTTTGCCACAAGTGGTCGGCCTGAATATTTGTGTTTCTCCATCGACTCAACTGGCTCTGCCCCCACTAGCTCCGCCCTGCGCTGGCCCCGCCCCCACTGGCCCGTCTCTTCCTCTCTCATGCAAAAACCCTGTTTCTCTGGCCGACAGACGGGTGGATAAATCATCTGACATTGTTTCAGCATGTCAGAAACCCAGAAAGCCAACGTGGATCCCTGCAGTGCCACCCGGAGGAGGTCAGAGGTCATCCCGCTGCCGCCACAGCCGCCCCCACAGGATAATAGAGAGCCATGTATGATTCGACTTTGGGCATTTACTCGCCCTGTTGACATAAAACTGTTTTATGCGACACTAAGGAAATGTTGATATGTTCAGGGCCAATGAGACATTTCCCATGTTATTTTTTTGGTTTGTTTTTTACGGCTTCCGAGTGGCCTCGCACTGTTACCAGCTGGCTCCGCTGAGGAACGAGGACGTGTGATTGGTCTGTATCGATGTGAGTCCTTCACTCATTGGAAAGATTTACTTTTATTTGACTCAGTTTTTTTTTCAAGGGATCAATTCCCCATCCAAGCGACTTCTCTGAGCTCTTTCCAAGATGGACGAGTTGTCTCAGTTGTGATGTTGGACGTTTTTTAATTTTTCATCGGTTTCGAGGAAACATCTTTTCCCCCTCTTCAGCTTCGCCCACTGAGTGAACGAGGCCCTCGCGCCCTCGTTCTCTCTCTCTTTCTCTTCACTACCATCCCGAAGCATTTTTTTTTCTCTCTTTTTGTTCCTTCCGTCTGTTTTTATGCAAATTGTTTTTGTTTAGTTTCTGCACTCGACTGGAAGTGGAAGTTTCTTCTGGCTGAGCATCCAAACGCAGAGACTTCGGTGTGACACGCAGACAGCACACTACTAAAATATTTAACACGCACACACACAGTGTGTGCGTGTGTGTGTGTGTGTGTGTGTGTGTGTGTGTGTGTGAGAGAGAGAGAGAGTGGTGTAAACAGAGTGGCTCTTTGTGAGGACTAGAAAACATCATTATGGGAATTTACCGCCTGAGAATCTCCCAACACAGCCGGCGAAGTGGGCCGGGGAGGCGGGACTTTGAGTGAGTCTGAGGCAAAAGTTCTGCAAAAGTTCATTTTTCAAGAGTCAAGATTCGAGGTTCAAGAGCAGCAGCAGCAGCGCACAACAACAACGTTACTTTGCAACCAGCACGTCTTCAAAACTCGGCCCACAAATCAAACGCCAACCAGCTGGCGGCTCCCAACACGGAGGGCCAGTGTGAAATCACGGAATTTGCTTTATTTATGAATCTTCTCCTCCTCCTCCCCCCCCCCCCAGGTCTTCCACCTTCTCCTCCTCCGCCTCCTTCTTCTGCTCGACCTTCTCCTCCTTCTCCACTTCCTCCTCCTCCTCCTCCTCCCCCCTCCAGCTCTTCCTCCTCCACCTCTTCCGCCCCCTTCTCCACCTCCTCCTCTTCCTCCTTCCTCCTCCACTTGCCCTCCACCTCTTCTTCCACCTCCTCCTTCCTCCCATTGCATCATGGGTAACTTGTAGGTTAGGGAGCCTCGTTCGCTCTCAGCTGCTGGGTCACAGAGAGTGCAGGCAGCAGCGGCAGAGAGACCATCAGCGTACAGGAATAAAGTTATTTTACAACAACAACAACAACAACAACAACAACAATAATAATAATAATAATAATAATAATAATAATGTCACAGGTCACATGTGAGGCCGCCAGGAGGTGGCTGCTGAACAGCGTGTCTGAGTCCAGAAGAACAAAAGAAGGAAACGAAACTGCTTCTTTTCAGCTTTGCTGATTCAAGGGCCTGCATGTGTGAGTGCGTGTGTGTGTGCGTGTGCGTGTGCGTGCGTTTGTGTGGGAGTTATGAAAGGTTAGGAAGTGGGAGTGGACTTGATTAGCAGCGGTGAAAGCACCTGCAAACGGCGGCCGTGTTGAAGTGGAGAGAAAACCCCCACATCCAGCAGCGTGAAGAAAACAAGTGAATCAAAGCTGCTGCAAAACTCTCATGTTTGTTTGTGTGCAATCGTTTGTTGTTGTTCCGCAGCTCACCCTCACCCCCCAACACTCCCCCTCGGATAACCTTCTCATTTCCTGTTTATCAATTATCTTGTTTACTCTTTTTTATTATTTTCCAATCAAAACCTCCCGACTTGAAGACTAATTAATCCCCCTCAGGGCTGATTACGTTTCTTTTTTTAGTCACTCCATCATTTTTATTTTTATTATTATTTCATTTAGATTTTTGTCTCTCTCTCTCTCTTACACA
>CM020517.1:1415000-1437500 GCA_009823395.1 Thamnaconus septentrionalis
ATGATGATGATGATAATGTTGAGGATGATGATGATGAGGAGGAGGAGGAGGAGAATGATGATGTTGATGGTGATACTGATGAGGAGGAGGATGATGATGATGATGATGTTGTTGTTGATGATGATGATGATGATAATGTTGTTGTTGATGATGATGATGATGATGATGATGTTGAGGATGATGATGTAGAGGAGGAGGAGGAGAATGATGATGTTGATGGTGATACTGATGAGGATGATGATGAAGATGTTGTTGTTGTTGTTGTTGATGATGATGATGATGATGATAATGTTGAGGATGATGATGATGATGAGGAGGAGGAGGAGAATGATGATGTTGATGGTGATACTGATGAGGAGGATGATGATGATGATGATGATGTTGTTGTTGATGATGATGATGATGATAATGTTGTTGTTGATGATGATGATGATGATGATGATGATGTTGAGGATGATGATGATGAGGAGGAGGAGGAGAATGATGATGTTGATGGTGATACTGATGAGGATGATGATGATGATGATGTTGTTGTTGTTGCTGTTGTTGTTGTTGTTGATGATGATGATGATGATGTTGTTGTTGATGATGATGATGATGATGATAATGTTGTTGTTGATGATGATGATGATGATGATGATGATGATGATGATGTTGAGGATGATGATGAGGAGGAGGAGGAGGAGAATGATGATGTTGATGGTGATACTGATGAGGAGGATGATGATGATGATGATGTTGTTGTTGATGATGATGATGATGATAATGTTGTTGTTGTTGATGATGATGATGATGATGATGATGAGGATGATGATGAGGAGGAGGAGGAGGAGAATGATGATGATGATGATGATGTTGTTGTTGATGATGATGATGCTGATGTTGTTGTTGATGATGATGATGATGATGATGATAATGTTGTTGATGATGATGATAATAATGTTGTTGTTGATGATGATGATGCTGATGTTGTTGTTGATGATGATGATGATGATGATGATGATGATAATGTTGTTGATGATGATGATGATAATGTTGAGGATGATGATGAGGAGGAGGATGATGATGATGATAATGTTGTTGTTGATGATGATAATGATGAGGATGATGATGATGAGGCGAGGAGGATGATGATGTTGATGGTGATACTGATGAGGATGATGATGATGATAATGTTGTTGTTAATGATGATAATGATGATGATGATGATGAGGAGGAGGATGATGATGTTGATGGTGATACTGATGAGGATGATGATGATGAAGATGATAATGTTGAGGAGGAGGATGATGATGATGATGGTGATACTGATGAGGATGATGAAGATGAGGAGGAGGAGGATGATGATGATGATGATGATGATGATAATGTTGAGGAGGAGGATGATGATGTTGATGGTGATACTGATGAGGATGATGATGATGAAGATGAGGAGGAGGAGGATGATGATGTTGATGGTGATACTGATGAGGATGATGATGATGAAGATGAGGAGGAGGAGGATGATGATGATGATGATGATAATGTTGAGGAGGAGGATGATGATGATGATGGTGATACTGATGAGGAGGATGATGATGAGGAGGATGATGATGAAGATGATAATGATGCTGATGAGGAGGGGGAGGAGGATGCTCCGCCTCGCTCTATCTGCTCGCGGGGACATTATTGGCTGCAGTGTTGATGAGGTTCAGCGGCTGAAGGACCTTTTTTTTTTTTATTCCCTCTCTCTCATTTCTTTCATTTTCTCTGAAGTCAGCAGCACTGAGGACTCCGTCGTCCGTCTTCCGCTTCTATTCCAGGAGCCTCTCGCAGAAGAGGAGAGACGATGGACCGGAACCCAGAATTATGTCTCTGCAGCTTCACAGCCTCGCGACCGTGAAGATTCAACATACCATCGAAAAGAGGCGCAGCGTAAAACATTAAATAAAATATCTCTGACCAAAACCAAAGCAAATCAACAAAAACTACTACTGCCACTACTACTGCTACTACTACTGCTACTAATAATAATAATAATAATGAAAAGATCATTATCATAATTTTGAGAGCAGGACACATGAGTGTTTGTAGCAGCTGCAGTTGTGGTTGCATAAGTCAGCTTATCAGCACCGTTTAGCTGACTTATCAGGGCCGAATCAGCCGCCTGTCCACGTCCACATTGACATGATCCACTATGCAGCAGCTGGCAAAAAAAAAAAAAATAATAAAAAAAAAATTGTGAGTTCCGATGCAAAGTTACACAAGGCTGAGAGAGTGGCAGGAGTTCTGAAGTGAGACGGAGAGGGGCGGGACAGGACACGGAGAGCAGCTGCTGCTTTGAAACGACAAATAAATGGACTAAATAACATTAAAAAACGAAGTGCAAACATGGACACACGGACGGATGGAAGCTTTCCAGCGTCTCTCACCACTGTTTACTTTGCTCTCCACCTGAAGCTGGTAAATACAGCCGACGGCAGAGCAAACAGCTGCTTCAGAGGAAGCTAGCAGGCGATGCTAATGGACCGCTGCTCCTTCGCTCACTGTTGCGTCTTCAATCAAATAGTTCCGTTTCTTTTTCTGAATAGGAAGTGCTAGGAAGCTAACACCTTTAGCTGGCGCTATTTCACGGAGATACAGAAGAGTTTTTCAAAGACTTTTTTTTCCAGACTTTCCAAGACTTTTCCAAGACTTTCGAAGAGCACAATGCTATAGCACTTACTCATATAAGTGGATTGACGAGCTAGCAAATTCATACTATATATATATACATATATATATATATACATATATATATACATATGTGTGTGTGTGTGCTACTGAACCACCTCCAGTCTACAGGGCAGCTCAGGACGGCTGCCAGTTTAAAAAAAAGAAAAAGAAAAAGAGAAAAGAGAAAAACTATAAATGGGCAGATTGGCGGAACATCCAGATGCAGCGTGATTGGTGGGACACGACAAGATCACGGAGGAGACTCCTGCCAAAACCGGTTCAATCAGACCTGACCACACACACACACACACAAATCTGATTTACGACAAACTCGGCGATGCAACAACGTCCCCAACCTGTCAGTGGCGGAATGAGAGAAGGTGAGCAGGGAAAAATAAATAACAAATATATATATATATATATATAGGTTTCACGCTGTGTGTGTGTGAGAGAGAGTGTGTGTGTGTGTGTGTGATATATACCCATGCAAAAGGGGGGTACAGTGGAGGTGGTGACAGGGGGACGAGCAGCCGTCTGGACTGGAGCTGATGAGATGGATGAGGCTGTCAAGTCCCCACAAATTTATGTCTGGACATAAAAGTTTTGTGCGAGAGGCCAGCGTGTGTGTGTGTGTGTGTGTGTGTGTGTCTGTGAGAGAGACGCTGCAGTGTGTTCTGAGTGGTCAAGTGACCTCGCCGCTACGGCAAAGTCCGAGTTCCTCCACGGGTGGGAAAGTAACCGAGTACAAAGACTTTGTTGCTGTACTTGAGTAGATTCTTCAGGTATGTGTACTCTACCTGAGTACTGCTTTTTCCGACCACTTTGCACTTTGGCTCCCTAAATTTGTACACAAACATCTGTACTTTCTCCTGCTTACATTGGAAAAACACGCTGGTTGCTTTTGTTGTTTAAAAGTCTTTAAAAGACACAAATTGTGTTCGAAGTCACGCACTGATCATTGATTCTAGCTGTTGTCGCTTGAAGTGGAGCTGCTTGAACTCTGCTGTTGTGTAGTTGGGTGATATTTCAGAGACAGGAGATTATTTTAGAGGACCTCGGCTTTGGGGTCAAAGGTCAGTAGGTTTTCAATCCAGAGAAAAATAAACATGTAGAAAGTATTGTTATTAATAGTGTCAACATCCCATAATATGTCTCAGTGGCCAGAACTATTAGTGATTACAATTTGGTTGAGCTGCAGTTGAAAGAGGAAAAAAACAATAGTATTGAGAGTAGCAAAACCGTTCAAAATATTAAAAAAAAAATGTATATATATATATATATATTTCAATATCATAGCTTAATGGCACAATCTCTTACTTTTTACCTAAGTTCCTTTCAGAACCTTTACGTTCTTCAAATCTCTTTCTTCAAGGTGGACAGAAGCGACTCAGAGGCACCAGTGTCGGCGGGATGAAAGAGGTTTACATCTCGGAAACCCTGGAACTGGATCTCGGTCACTTCCCAGGGCACCTAATTGGTTTCCGGCCATCACGCAACCAGCGGCTGTGATTCCGTCAGAGCGTCCGTGGCGACTTCGGATAAAGGAGCTCAAATTGTTTCGGGGAAACACAGGTGAAAAAAATCCCCCCGTCGGATTCCCAAGATCCTGTGGAACGATCCGCACAAATCCGTCTGGTGTGGTGGGGAAGGTTTGAGAGGGGGGGGGCAGTGGGAGCAAAACCTGGAAGCCGATTGGGTAAAATCTGCTGTCTGCTATGCCGTTCAGCGACGTTTCAAACTGCATCATCCGCTGAGAAAAACTCACACACTTTCTTTCAATGTGTTTTTTTGTTTTGTTTTGTTTTTCTTTAACTCTCCTCATCATGTGAAGGCCGATGTAGCCCTGCCTCCATCCATCAATCCCCAGCCAATCAGGAAGCTGATTGGTCCTGAGCCTTGGGGACTCGAGGCCGAACAAACGCTGCTGTTTGTCGTGGGATCTTGTCAAGCATCCATCCAGGTTTCCGCCAAAGTGACAGTCGTGACGTCGTGTTTTCCCACCTGCACCAGAGAGAGTGTGTTTGCACCCCCCCCCCCACCACCACCCCTCCCCCACCAACAACTAACTACCAAACTACCAGCAGCACCAGCTGGGGGAAAGCTGCGCATTGACCGCCTCTGCTTTGCTCTCTGTAATTGTCCTGAATCCTGGATCCTGCCGCCGCTGGGCTCCCTGGAGTCCAGCCCCTCGGGAGCCCCAGCAGAGAGAGAGAGAGAGAGAGAGAGAGAGAGAGAGAGAGAGAGAGAGAGAGAGAGGCCAAGCAAGTGAGCGAACAAGCCAACGAATGAGTGAACAAGCACTCCAGGGGACAAAAAGGCCTTCGGAAAAAGTACATAATTGCTTCTGGCCGCCAGCAGGATGGCGAAGGAGGAGGGGAGGGGGGGGGGGGAGGGAGGTGGACAGAAAGGGGGGGGGGAGAAGGAGGAGAGGGAGGAGGAAGTGGGAGGAAACCCAGCCGGCCACTTCCCGTGGCGTCTCCTCTGATTGGAGGAAGTCACTGGAGTTGGTAAGTGGCCGCAGGGTGTCGCCGCCCTGGTGGACCACCGTGTCCTAAAAAAAAACCCCGCTGCGGCACTCACTGCCCCCTGGGGGCCCAGAGAGCCTTAGGTTTTGATGTAAAAAAAATAATGAAGGAATGAATAAATAAATGAGTAAATAGATGAAAATGGGGGCGGGGGATTTGTAATTCCAATGTGCATTTGAATGAAAGCTGCTTGGAATTACAGCGCTTCTTGCCTGAAGCTCCGACGCTGCAGGAGGCGCCGGAGCTGCGTTTGAGCCGCGAGATTCACCGCCGTCTCATTTGCTTTGCCAAGGAATTTATTGTGTATTCATGAATTAGCCACCTCATCCCCCCCCCCCTCCTCCTCCTCCACCCAACCTCTCCCTCCTCCTCCTCCTCCGCCTCCTCCAGCGACCTCCTGCCGAATCCCAAACTCCTCTCCCGCTCTTTCCGGCGCTCCGGCTTATTAAAATTAACATGGAAATGTTTTTCAAACTTTTTGTGACGCAACGCGGCGCCAACGGCGACAACGAAGACGCCGACGTCGTCCTGCGTTCCCATCGCAGGACGGCAAACGGCAAAATGTTCGACTCCTCGATTTGAATCCCGTCTCCTGACTGACGGGAGGGTTTTGTTTTTTTAATGTTTTTTCCGCTTTATGTGCAGATTTCTGTCTTCATAGCGGCTGTCTGTCAAAAAATTGCAAATGTGTGTGTGCATGTGTGTGTGTGTGTGTGTGTGAGAGAGAAAGAGAGGGAGAGCGCACAGGTGGGTGTGTGTGTCCTTTATACCATCTGAGCATGCATGCATGGCTTTGATTTGCATTTGCTTGTCTGAGCACCGAGCAAACATCTGTGTGTGTGTGTGTGTGTGTGTGTGTGTGTGTGCATGTGCGTGTGTGTCGTCGCTGCTGTTGTCTTATTCATTTCATTTCCCATAATCCAACGGGGGGGAAGAGGTCCTGAGGGGGGTTACCGGTATTGGGGGAGATATACCGGGAGCGCTGAGGCAAACATCCATCGTGCTCCAATAACGACAGCCGCTCCTCCGTCCTGCGGAACATCATCCTGCTGCTGCTGCTGCTGCGGCTGCTGCTGCTGCTGCTGCTGCGGCGGCGGCATCGGCGTTTTTATTCTTTCATCGTGCACATCCTTCCTCGCCTGGCGAGCGCCTTCCCCGCCTCAATTATGCACAGTGTAAGTGCTTCTAGCGGGAGCTCGGCCCAGGCGTCCTCAGTGAAGAAGGAGATATTTTTTGTGTGTGTGTGTGTGTGTGTATGTGTTTGAGTTTTGTAGCCGTGGCTTCAGTGGACTCGAAATGAAAAACGACAACATAAGATATTCATAGAAATCCAGCCGACCGACTGGTTGCGGAGCCGCGGCTCTCCAAAGGAGTGCCTGAAAAATTAAACAGCCGACATCTAGCACATCTATCGGCACATCGGCCGATAAACATCTACAAATACAGAAGAAGAAGAAGAAGTAGAAGAAGAAGAAGCGCAGCCGGGGGGAGTGTTCGGATCACACCGGGGATCCGTGCAAAGCTGCTGTAGATTCTCTGGGTGGCGGCGGGAGCGGCATTGGTGGGAATTTACAGCAGATCCCTCCTTTAGCCGTTAGCTGCCAGCTGGATGCCGCCACCACCGCAGCAGCGAAACATACAGAAACTAGCAGCAGCGTAAACAAGCTGACCTCAGGTGACCTCACATTGGCTAATCTGCACGCTCGAGGCCGAGTTTTCAAGCAAAGCGAAGCAAAGTAGCGGTATGCTAGCTCGCAGGGCTGCGAATATTTGTGTCCCACGATTCAATTCAATATCGATTCTTGGGGTCACAATTCGATTATAAATTCTTTTTTTTTTAAATTCAACTCGATTCTTGATTCAAAATAGATTTTTTTTTCCCCGATTCAAAATGATTCTCTACCCATTCAATACATAGGATTTCAGCAGGACCTACCCCAGTCTGGTGACATGAAAGCAGAGTAGTAGATTTTTGTAAAACGCTTTTATAATTGTAAAGTGAAAAGTGTAAAGCAAATGTTTTATCAGCTGATTGTAATAATGTAAACACACAAATGTAAATCCAGGACAACAACATGTTGTCTGATTCATTCATGCTCGCGCAAATTGTAACTGGACCAAAACGTTTTAACATCTGACTGAATCTGGCGCTCAGTCACTTCTCACTCAGTAACCAGAACAATAAATGACACTTCTGTGGTTGTAACATCAGTTGAGTACCATTGGTAGGCTTGTGCGAGCTGCCTGTCCGTGCCAGAACTCGCCACTTCTCAAACATTACCATAAATTATTGAGGTTGTTCAAAGGGTCGGATCGGCATGCCGATTCAGCATATTAGAGATCGCTGATCCGCTGATCTGCGTTCAAAATCCCTGGTCTGATCTTATTAACAATAATAATAAATATATATCAATAACGTTAAACATTTACAGTTCGTAATGTATAAATAAGAGCCGCATTTCTGCCCTCTGCTAGTCATCTCTGCCGTGCTCTGAACGGACGTGACTTGTTGAAGTCGAAGGTTTCCGCCCAGCTGCGCCTCTCCTCGTCTCCACGTTTGTAAAGAAGCACAGACCCACAAAACGCAACGTCTGAAAGTGAATGGTTTCACGCGGCGACTCGGTTTCTTTTTCTTCCCCCTCCTTTTTAACGGAAATCGTAAACACAACACACGCACTGCTTATTGCGCAATTCCTGTGGATTCCTGAGAATCGATACTGAATCGAACAACGTGAGAATCGCGACTTGAATTCGAATCGATTTTTTTTCCCTACACTCCTACTTGCTAGCTAGCCACGTGCTAGCAGCTACCGCAGAAGCGAGGGCAGGAAAACGGGTTTCAGGAAAACGACAGAAATCGGCGAAAGCTGGAGTAACGGGAGCAGATCAGCCAGCTAACGCTCGGCCAGCAAGCTGGCAGGCTATCGAAAGAAAAAAGGTTTGGTCGTGGGTCCGATAGCTTGGTAGCAACCTGGCGCTACACAAGCGGGTCAGTGTGTCGCTTTCACGTCAGACCAGAGACACCTGCTAAGGCGTAAGTGTGTATCTGGTTAACTTGTGGCCTTTCTAGCATGTGGCCGGTCAGCTTGTGTCTTGTGTCTTAGCAACACTCTGCACGGCTGTTCATTTATTTCTCGTTGACGCTCCAGACGTCGTCAACAAATGACCAAATATTATAAAACTTATAATAACGTGCAATGATAAATAATGGATAATAAGACACTCGGCTCTGCTTTTTCTCCCTCTGTTTACCGCGACTCTAATGAGGGTCTCTGGAAAACACGGTGATGGGTGGGTTGAGGTGGGGGTGGGGGGGTGGTGTGTGTGTGTGGGTGTGCGTGCGCGAAGTGTTTGTACATTTTGCCTATTAAAGATTCACCATCTCTCACGGAGCCACTGTATATTTTCCTTCTTGGATCAATATTCATGAGGACCGTCTTCCACACGAGGCCAGGAAAAAAGAAAAAGCCAACAATAATATTGACTCTGGTGCCGCCCGCTGGCTGGAGGCCGCGTTTCTGCACCAGCGGTTTGTCTCTTTTCTTTTGTGTGTTTAAAAAAAACAAACACACACAAAAAAAAGAGCCCACTCCTCTCCACCAGAGGAAGTGGTGGATCAGCGAGGCCTCCAGATGGAAGCTGATGAGGTGCTGATCTGCAATGAGGAAGATTCATGCAGCCATGGAGGTGATCGCAGAGGCGGAACCACCGCCGCCGCCCAGCGACCAATCAGAGGTCTTCGTTTCTGACTGGAAATGAACTGATTAGCATGCAGCGAGTCGCCAAGCACAGCTGCCAGGAGGAGGAAGAGGAGGAGGAGGAGGAGGAGGAGGAGGAGGATGAAGGGAAGAGGGGAGAAAGAAGGAGGAGGAAGAAGAGGAAAGGGGATGACGAGGAGGAGGAGAAGGAGAAAGAGGAGCGTGAGGAAGAGGAGAAGGAAGAAAAGGAGCAGGAGGAGGAGGAGGAGGAGAAAGAGGAGCGTGAGGAGGAGGAGAAGGAAGAGAAAGGAGCAGGAGAAGGAGGAGAAAGAGGAGCGGGAGGAAGAGGAGGAAGAAGAGGAGGAGGAGGAGGAGGAGGACCTCCTTCTAATCATCGTCTGGCTGCTTGTTCTGAGTTTCGCCGCTGTCCAAGTAAAAGTCTGACGAGTTGATTAAGTGACAAACTACCTCTCTCTGTGTGTCTCTCTCTCTCTCTGTGTGTCTCTCTCTCTCTGTCTCTCTCTCTCTCTGTGTCTTTCTCTCTTTCTCTCTCTCTCTCTCTCTGTCTCTCTCTCTCTCTCTCTCTCTCTCTCTCTCTCTCTCTCTCTCTCTCTCTCTCTCTGTGTCTCTCTCTCTCTCTCTCTCTCTCGCTCTCTCTCTCTCTCTGTGTCTCTCTCTCTCTCTCTCTCTGTGTCTCTCTCTCTCTCTCTCTCTCTCTGTCTCTCTCTCTCTCTCTCTCTCTCTCTCTCTCTCTCTCTCTCTCTCTCTCTCTGTCTCTGTCTCTCTGTCTCTCTCTCTCTCTCTCTCTCTCTCTCTCTCTCTCTCTCTCTCTCTCTCTCTCTCTCTCTCTCTCTCTCTCTCTGTGTGTCTCTCTCTCTCTCTCTCTCTCTCTCTCTCTCTCTCTCTCTCTCTCTCTCTGTCTCTCTCTCTCTCTCTCTCTCTCTCTCTCTCTCTCTCTCTCTCTCTCTCTCTCTGGAGACAGGAGGAGGAAGGGGTGGATGATGTCGCCGCTGCCCTGAGGCTCCGCCCCAACCAGCGAGGCCAAGCCGAGCCCTGACAAACCTTTTCCATTAGAGCAGCGACCTTCACGCCTCGACACCTCTGGAGCAGCAGGAGGCGCTGCACCGCTCAGCCATCAACTAGCAGTGGGACGCCTGCTGACATCACGAGGGGGGGTGGGAGGGGGGGTTGTCACTTCCTGTGAACCAGGTCAGATGACAAGCAGCGAGTCAATTCACAGGTCAATTCACAAGAGGAGAAAGAGGAGGAGGAGGAGGTGGAAGCAGCAGGTGGAGGAGATGAAGAGGAGGAGGAGGTGAAGAGGAGGTTGAGGTGGAGATGGAGGTAGAGGAGGTGAAGAGGAGGAAGAGGAGGAGGTGGAGGTAGAGGAGGTGAAGAGGAGGAGGAGGTGGAAGCAGAAGGAGGTGGAGGGAAGAGAGGAGGAGGTGAAGAGGGGGAAGATGGGCAGGAGGAGGAGGAGGTTGTGGAGGAGGAGAGGTAGGAGGAGGTGAAGGGGAGGTGGAGAAGGTAAGGAAGAGAAGGAGGTGGAGGAGGAGGTGAAGAGGGGAGGAGGGGGTGGGGGAGGTGAAAATGAGGAAGATGGGCAGTAGGAGGAGGAGGTTGTGGAGGAGGAGAGGTAGGAGGAGGTGAAGAGGAGGAGGAGGTGAAGGGGAGATGGAGGAGGAGAAGGTGAGGAAGAGGAGGATGTGAAGGGGAGGAAGTGGAGGAGGGGAGGATGGAGGAGGAGGAGGGAGGAGATGGAGGAAGAGGGGGAGGAGATGAAGGGGAGGAAGTGGAGGAGGGGAGGAAGAGGAGGAGGAGGAGGAGGAGCAGCTGATTGGCCGGCTGGACCAGCTGATCCCTCAGACGTCCACCAGGGGCAGCCGTCCCTCTGTTCACAGCCTCCTGCTATTGCTGTCCAGTGACCGAGAGGTTGGCAGTGGGGTTGGCAGCGCCTTGCATGGCAGCAGCCACCCATTGGTGTGTGAGTGTGTGTGAGTGTGAGTGAGTGAGTGTGAGTGTGAATGGGTGAATGAGAGGCCATTGTAAAGCACTTTGGGGTAGAGTGAAGGTGCTGGAGAGCTCTAGAAGTGCACTCCATTTATTAAGACAAAAGAAAAAAAAAAGAAAACACTTGACCTTTCACACGTCTGGGAGGGGACAAAAAAAACACAAAACCAACAACCAGCCAATCCCGGTGCAGCTCTGCCGGGGGGGCAGGAGGGGTGGAAGGCCCCCCCCCCAGCTGTGGGAGCTGGAGGTCAACCGGTCTTCATGTCGTTCTAATGTTTCCTGATGGACCTCCAGTCTGCGGCTGTGCACTGACCTTCAGAGGAACATGGTTTTCACATTACTGGACACACACACACACACACACACACCCAGGTGATGGAAAATGTAAGTAAGCCTCCACTATGAAACCTGTCGGAATCCAACCACCCCCGAAAACCCAACTTGAAATTATTTTTCGGCCTCGCCGTGAGAACCTTGATTCTTTGATCAAATGTCAACAAGGAAATATTATTTCAGTGCTTCTCATTTAAAATGCCACCTTTTAGGAAACATTTTTCACTTGATTTTTATTTGCAAGAAAATCTGTGTAAATAGCAGCAGGAGCAGTGCTTCCTGTGAGTGGACGTAAAGGTGGAAAGCTGCGGAAAACGCGCCGAGGCGCAGGTAGCGGCGGCGCTGCGCCAGACTCGTCGGAATGCATTTGACTGAGTCCTTTCTCGCAGAACGACGCCCCCTTCTATGCAAATTCCCCCTAATTCTAAACAGCGCCGGATCCACAAGGAGTGTGCGCTCACGTCCGCTCGTAAGTTGGCCGACGTTAAACACCGGCAGACAAAGCCAGGCGCAGTTTCCTGGCGTCAGAGCTGCTGATGAGTCGCGTGAGAACACAAACAAGTCATGCTGTTTATGCACACATATCTTATCATACATGAAATAAATATTTGTATTTATTTATTTATTTATTTAGAACACGAACTGCACTTCCTCGATCAGCTCGGCCACCAAACAGCTACAAAACGCACTCAGGTGGCAGTCGCTGTACAATATACAACACAATGAAATATACATCAACACACTGACTGCCATCCCATCATGACAGCGGCGGTAATTCCCAGAGCGCACAGGCGCACTCCGAGTTTCTCTCTTTTTGAAATCGGACGAATTCAAATGACCTGAAGGTTCGACAACACTCTGGTTTATTTATATCTCCTAACATTCCTGACACGCGTCCATGTCTATGCGGCTGCACTGTTTGCGTGTTAGCGTGGGGCGAAACATGTTACACTTCCCCTTCAGGAAAGTGTGTGCGTCCTGCCCGCAGGGCAGTGGGGATGTTTGCAGGGACGTGTGCGACTGTCTCTGTCCTGGCGTGAGTTGGGGAGAAAGCCAACGTGCATGATATTTCATCAACAAACAGAAATGAATTTTACAATTCTGACTCCTCAGGTGCCGCATTATCCGGGTCTTTTTTGCGCCTGCATATCATTCGCGCAACAAAAAAAAAAACCTTTGTTTACAGCCGCAAAGTGGCCGCAAAGAGTGTTGCAATTCTTTGTGGATCTGGCCTGGAGTCATATATATATAAAAAAAAGAAAATTTTACCAATTTTTTTGTCTTGTCTTGGCTAAACGTAAAACAATATGTAGATTTTGCCTGAAGATATCATCTATTCGACTCATGTGGGAATTTCCGCGTGGAAAATTGTTACCAAGGTTTGTTTCATGTAAGTCGCAATGGCAGTGTATGTGTGTGTGTGTGTGTGTGCGCGCGCGCGCACGCATGTCCCAGTAATGAGCTGCACACATGCTGCTTGTGTTTTCCATAAAGTCCCATGGAGCTCCAGCAACAAAAAAAAAAAAAAAAAGATTTATCAGGAGAAGATCGAGGACAGCCAGAAAAATCAGACACACACACACACACACACACACACACACACACACGTCAGCACCGACCAAAGTCCCCAGTCTGGACAGAGAGGTTCAGCCAACAGCAGGTGGCGCCAGTGGAACCTGCACCGCCGCTCTCGGCCAGCAGAGGGAGTAGCGAACACCATGGAAAATATTCAATTAGCAGCCACTAATTAAACACAAGCTGCTGCAGCAGCGAGCAACTCCGTCCCCGCAGCTCGTCTTCATCAAGAAGTGTTTCCCCCCCGTGGTCGGCTGCCAGGTCGTTTAATCTGCTGGAGCGGGGGGGAGGGCCTCCCTCATTAGCCACGCCCACTCTCAATGACACTCCTGGGGAATCATGGAGGGGCGGAGGAGGGGAGGCGGACTCACCGCTTCCTCTGTCTGTTTACCGATGGGACACGTTGGTTGGTTCCCGTTGCTCCTCGGCTAGTGTGCTAGCGCTAGCGTGAGCATTAGCATTAGCTGGGCACGTTTACTGGCGTAAAATGCAACTCGACTCATTTGTTGAAAGTGAAACTCCACGTTACGCTTTCAGCCGTCAAAGTTTTTTTTCATTTCGAAGGGGAGAAAGGAGATCCGACCTCATTGAATTGCGTACAGCACCTCCTAGAGGCCTGGAGGGGAAAAGCAGGATCATAAAACAACAACACAACAACTTGTGAGATTGTGATATTATCATGTGGTCACAACTTTGTGTTGCTTCAAAGATGTAACAAGAGAGATTGTGTGTCTGCATGTGTGCGTGTGTGTGTGTGTGTGTGTGTGTGTGCACGCGTGTGTGTGTTCTCACCTCTCTCTTCCAACATTAAGACTCAGCAAAAGTGTTTTCTTCGCTCCTTACGGATCAACACAAGGACAAGCAGCACTTTTTCTTTTTAATTTTTCCATCGGTTCTTCTCCGATGATTCTGACCCGACTCTTTTTTTGGGGGGTTTTCTTGCGTGTTTGTGATTTTTTTCCGCTCACTGATAAATGGATCTGATTACAATTCCTGCTGCGTTTGAAACATTCAGAATAACAATTAAAAAAAAAAAAAATCAGGATAAAAAAAACACCCTTTGGGATGAGATCCTGGACTCCGCCCCCACGCGTGGCTTGACCAGGTCACGTGACCTTTAACGTGACGAGAGAAGGAAAGGAAAGAAATCAGAGTGACAGATAATAAAAATGTAAATCTGTGGAAACACTTTTTCTCAGCTCCACATGTCGCTCGACTTCAATAACGCTTTTTTCCTCGCTGGTGTTTTCATTGCAGTTTTGAAACGGAGGAAGGTGATTGGCCCAACACGGATTATATTTTAATATTTTATATAATATTTATGAGTTTTGTTATTGTTATTATTATTATTATTATTATTATTATGATTGTTAACTTACTCTTCCTGATGGTCCTGGTGGGAGTGACGCAGGTAAAGAAGCCCTGCTGGAGTCCAGAGACGAGCAGGAGGCGGAGCTTCTCCTGCTGACCGCCGACTCACGCAGGGAAGTTTTTCACCTCGTCAGCATCTCCACCTCCTCCTCCTTTCATCTCCTGCTGCTTCATTCATGATTCACGAGATGAAGCCACTTCACTTCAGGGCCTCAGCAGCGTCCAGGGTCCTGCTCCTCCACCTCCTCCTCCTCCTCCTCCTACTCCTCCTTCTCTGCCTGCTCCACTTCCACCTCCTCCATCTCGTCGTCTTCTTTCTCCCCCTCCTCCTCCACCTCCTCCTCCTCCTCCTCCAGCTCCTCCTGCTGCTCCTACCCACCTCCTCCTCCTTCTCGTCCTCCTCTACAAATATAGGATGTGATTGTCAGAATGCTGATGAATGTGATGCAACAGAGACGCAGCAGAGGCACAAAGGGATCGCGCACACACACACACACACACACACACACACACACACACACACATGCACGCATGTATCGGAGGAGCTGCAGGTCGTCGCCTCCTCTCACGTTCTGCTGCTCACAGCTGAATTGAGCTTGTGAAGCAGCATCAGCTCCACCTGCCGCTGCAGCTCCTGCAGCTGCTGCTGCTGCCGCTGCAGCTCCTGCAGCTGCTGCTGCTGCCGCTGCAGATGCTGCTGCTGCTGCTGCAGCTCCTGCAGCTGTTGCTGCCGCTGCTGCAGATGCTGCAGCTCCAACCTGAAGTTTGACTGAATAATTAGAAATATTATCTACAGCTGCTTCCTGATCTCCTACGTGTCGCTGCCACTTCCTGGTGGGCTGGCACTCCATCGGGGGGACACTGAGGTCTGGTTGTCTGGACGACGGCGGTGATGAATGTTTGTTTGTTCAGCGGCGGCAACGCGTCGAGGTTCTGATGAAATGGGAAAAGTCCTGTTATCTGGGTGAAAACAGAGGGGGGAGGGGGAGAGGAGGCGGTCTGGGAGGGGGTGGGGGGGCGTGGCTGGGTGACTTGTGGGATGCAGGCGGCGGCGGCGGTGGCGGCAGTGGTACACAGCTTAAGGAAACGTTTAATTAGAAAATGTCAAGCTTGGTTCTGAGAGCCGGTGTGAGCAGAATATGAACTGAGGCTCATTTCAACTCAGGCCTCAAACTCAAAGGCACGAGTGCAAGCGACTGATTCTGAGGACGGAGAGGAAACAATTAGCCACCGCCCACATGGCTGCTGCTGCTGCTGCTGCTGCTGCTGCTGCTGCTGAGTCACACGAGGAGCTCAGACAACGACCGACCTCAGCCGTCACAACTTTCAGATGTCATCAGGAGGCAACCCGCCCCCCCCCCGACCAGTGCCACACACACACACACACACACACACACACAGCCACTAGGCAAGTGCAAGTGGGCGGAGACAGTTCCTGTTGTGAGGGTCAACAGGCAGGAAGGAAAGAAAAGCTGTGAGTTGAGAGGAGGAGGAGGGTGAGGTGGAGCGTGAGGAAGAGAAGAAGGAGGTGGAGGAGGAGAAGGAGAAAGAAGAGGAAGAGGAGGAAGAGAAGAAAAAGAAGGAGAAATGGAATAAAATGGAGGAGGAGGAGGAGGAGCAGGAGGATGAAGAGGAGGAGGAGGGGGAGATGAAGGAGGAGGATGAGGTGGAGCGTGAGGAAGAGAAGAAGGAGGTGGAGGAGGAGAAGGAGAAAGAAGAGGAAGAGGAGGAAGAGAAGAAAAAGAAGGAGAATTAGAATAAAATGGAGGAGGAGGAGGAGGAGCAGAAGGATGAAGAGGAGGAGGAGGGGGGCTGTAAAGACGGAGCATCACTTGACCTCTGACACTAAACACCTCTATGAACACACACACACACACACACACACACACACACACACACACACACACACACACACACACACACACACCTGCCCCACTAAGGTGTTTGATCAGCGCCGTTCGTGGCTAATTGCACTGACTGCTGCTGCTGCTGCTGCTGCTGCTGCTGCTGCTCTCCGGCACTTCAAAGCTAAATCTGGACCCCCCTCCAAAAAAGAAAAAAAAAATCCTCCCCCATAAAAAAGAGAAAGAAAAAGAGAGGGCGAGAAAAAAATAAAAAAAACAACTAAGAAATCAGTTGACAGATTAGTGTCAACGGCGAGGAGGTGAGCCGGATGTTTCCAGGCGGCTGTTTGTGAGGGATTAGATGCATCTGGCAGGCGCAGCAGATTACAGACTTTATTTATGGAAGCAACAAAATCTGAGCGGCTGCTGCTGCTGCTGCTGCCGCTGCTAACCGCTGCTAACCGCTGCTGGGGCTACAATGCTAAAGCTAACACACGGCTTTGTCGCCCAGCAGCGGCAGCAACGAGGCCGTTTGTTAGCGTTAGTGTTGTAGCAACAGGTTAACTGTGGCGCCGTGTCGCAGCCAGGCTGGAGGGATTGCTGCAGTTATATATGAAAATAGGAAAATTTTAAAAAAATAAAAAAAAACAGAAGATGTCTGGGGAGACGTGGTGGGCTGCAGTTCAATTTGTGACGTCACAAAGGGCCGAGTTCAACCGTATTGGTCGTGTATGTTTGTTTGCTTGCTTGCTTGCTGTTGCGCTGGAGATTGAAGGATTCAAGAAACTTTATTGTCAGCACCAGCTCGCCCTGTACAGTTACGGTAACATAATGAGTGCTCTGGTCCGGCTTAGAAGCCATAAATAAGTTTTAAAAACTCAAGAGAAAACATTTAAAAACCAAAATGTATTATATAAAGAACAAGAGCAAATAAATACAACAGTTTAATAGAAGGTGGAATTAGCTCTTCCACGTTAGTACAAAGCTCCCAGCCGGATGTTGTTCAGTGGTCCAGGTGGAGTTCCTGCCTCACTCAGGTGTGTTGGGTGGGTGGGAGGTTGGGGGGGGGGTGTTGTTGACTCTCTCCGAGCTGAGATGGAAACCAGACCGGTCCTCCTTCCTCTCAACCGACTGGAGGAGAAGAAGCAGTTTGTCTTCCAGGGAAGCACCTGGATGCTAACGAGCTAATCCAGTGGAAAAACACACACAGCTGGACCAGCAGCGAATGGAAGCAACCTCCTCCCACCTCCTCCTCCCTCCCTCTCCCTTCCTCCTACTTCCCCCTCCTCCCACCTCCTCCTTCTCCTCCCACCTCCACCTCCTCCCACTTCCTCCTCTTCCCTCCTCCACCTCCCTCTTCCTCCTCATCCTCCCACCTCCTCCTCCCTCCCACCTCCTCCTTTTCCTGCTCCCATCTCCTACTGCCTCCTTCTCCGCCTCCTCTCTCCTCCACGTCCCACCTCCTCCTTCTCCTTTCACCTCCACCTCCTCTTCCCTCCTCCACCTTCCTCTTCCTCCTCCCCACCTCCTCCTCCTCCTGCTCCTCCTTCTCCCTCCCCCACCCTCCACCTCCCACTCCTTCTCCAGGAAGCTCTTCATCCTGCTCTCACCTGCTTCCTGTTCAGGGCCAAGCAGGGAAGTTTAATGGACTTTTTAATGGACTGAAGAATGGATTTTTTTATTATTATTATTTTATTTTGTTGGTGCCAGACTTCACCGGTCGGGTCATTTTTTTTTTTTTTTTTTTTTTTTAAATAAATGAATAAGTTGCAACGTTGTCAAAGTGCCTTTGAAGTGCGAGGCAGGTGAAAACCATCCAACCTTCAAAGACTCCCACTGTCAAACTGAGCAGAGTTGCAGTTAATTCTTTCATTTTATTTAATTTTACCTTTTTTTGGTAAAGAAAAATGGCTCTCGGTGCCTTTATCTCATGGATGTAGCATGTCAGCAGGTTAGCAAGTTAGGGGGCGTTCTCATTGCCTCGCCACGGTACGGTTGTAGGGCGTTCGCACTGGCCGCTACACGGTTGTAGGGGGCGCTGTTTTGGTACCTGAAGCGCTCAGGGTCCAAGCGAGACGAAGCGAGTTTAGTGGTGACGTAGCGACGAGCAGGGCACTGGATTGGCTCAGTGTCCTCGTCGATGTTCCCTGTCGGAGCGGACATCGACGCCAACTCCTTCGACACGGAATTCCGTGTCAGGTACATTTTACCATGAATACAAGTAGCTGCTATTGATGGTGTACAAATATATTTATATGTGTATACATTTTTGAATACATGGTTATTTTGTCTTTTCGGGAGAGGCAGGCAAACCGGGAATGCCCTCGACGTCGCGGGTGTGTTCAACCATATTTCGAAAGGACGACGAGCGGCAAATGGCAGCGCTCTGTAAAAATATCGAGTTGCTCCTGGGTGAACTGGGAAAGTCTTGCCCTCGGCGGCTCTCTTCACCGCATGTGGCATTTAACAAAGTGTCCTTGTTCATGAGGGCAAATTTCTAATAAGGAGGCGTGTTTACTGTCTGTTTTTCTGTTTGTTTGTTTTTAAATAAATGCTTTTTTTTTTTGCTATTTTCCCGTTGTATCTGTCTCGTGTGTACTTTTGGTGAAAATATAAAGGTTGAACTACACCTTCACTCTCCCAGAAAACGAAGCAAGAAATTATAAATGTTGCCTGCATAAATGATCAACTGTGACTTCAGTGAGGAAAACTCTTCTTTCTTTAACAGAAAAGCAACCACAGACCGAGCAGCAGGTATGAAACAACCTCTACCTGGTCCATCGCTGCGCTGTCGTGTATCGCACAGAAATAATGCCGTCGAAAACATTGTCCCGCCTTACCGCGTCGACTCCGCCCACGCTCTCGTCATCACAGAGCCAATGAAAACACAATCGAACCGTGGCGAGGCGAGGCGAGTCGTGGTGAGGCAATGAGAACACGCCATTAGAGGGTTAGCGCCGGGCGAGCGACGATTCCCAAGATCTTGATCCCACCCACAGCAGCACCAGCAGCCCAATCAGCATCTCCCCGTCTGGCTGTAGAAGAAGGAATCTGATTGGTCTGTTGTTTTCTAAAAGCACCTCCCTCCCACCCCCCCACCCCCCTCCTAAAATGCCATCTGTGGGCTCTTTATGCCCTTTTAAAGTCAAAACACTTTCCTCCACAACCCTGGAGCTCTAAGGCCCATCCACCTCCGCGACCCCTGGGTGACCCCCACGCCCCCCCTCCCCCTTCCCCCGACCTCCCTCCTGAAAAACCTACTTAAAAATGTGGAGACGGAGCCGCTCGTTATTTATCGTCTCCATAAAAGGCCGGCGAGTCGGGAAAGGATGGAGGACGGGGCGACTGCAGGCACCGCAGTCACACAAATCACAGCCGGCGCCGGCACCGCCGCCGCCGCCGCCACTGCCGCCGCCACCGCTGCACACACACACACATGCACACACACACACACACGCAGGCAGGCAGCGGCATGTGATTCATGCTGTACAAAGAATTTCACACTTTCTGGTGATGCCTCAGCCGTAAGTGAGAGCATTCACACACATTAATACACATCGAGTGTGTGGCAGGAGAACACAACTCTCTCACACACGCACACACACACACACGCACACACAATCAAAGCAGCCTGTTTCACACCAACAATTTGCTCTCTTTTTTCTTCCCACTCTGCCTGATGCCAATTTAAAAGCGGGGGGGCGGGGGGGGAGAGAGAAAAAAAGGCAGAAAGAATAAAATGAAATAAATAAACTGGTTCCTGTTTGGCGGCTGATAGCGAGAACATCAAGAAGCTTCCAGGCCGCCTGGAGATGAAGGAGAGTTCAGCCCAGGTTATATTGGATTAGTCTCTCTTGTCTTTGTCGCCCGTTGTGTAAGTGTAAAAAAAAAACAAAAAAACACACACACACACACACACAAGGGCGACAGTGCCGCCGACGAGGACAAGGCAGGCTAGCTGAGCAAGTTAGCATGCTAGCACGCGCACACAAGCAGAAGGTTGCGACTGAGGAGGAACCTGGACCAGAGTCAAGGCCCCGCCCACCCCTCAAATCATGTGACTTGAAACCCCTCGGAGCGCTGCGGAGCGCTAGCGAAGCTCCGTCCACGCGCTAACTGCTAGATATAAAGCCGCACCCCCTACACATGGCCAGTCAATGGCTGCTTCCTGGCTATCGTTGGCACCATAGAGTTTATTCTGCAGTGAGGCTGGGAAGTGAGAGAAATTGGGACACGTTCAGAGAAACTCTTCTGTAAACAGTCCCGTACATGCTAGCTAGATAGCTAGCTCGGGAGTAAGCATGCACGCTAACAGAAGGTTTGCGACTGACTTTCCCCACCCACTACCATTTAAGTTGAGGAGGAGCTCCAGCGACGGAGAAGAAGAAGAAGAACCCGGACCAGGGTCCAGTCAGCGGCTCGACAATCATGACAAGATGAAACGCTGCTTGCGTGCTAACTGCTAACGATAAAGCGATCCCCCCATTGGCTGCTTCATGGCTATGATTAGTGCAGAATTTTTCACAGTTTCGTAAATAACTTTCACACCCAGGATGCTGTGAAGTCGCCCAGCAGATGAGAAGTGGTTCCACTTGGGTTCCACCAGTGCCTTCAGTGGAAACATTTTCCTCTTCCTGAGGGTACGTTGTTAGCTGAAAACAAAAAAAAAAAACAAAAAGGAAAAACGTTAATAATATAATAATATAACTTTAAAAAATAAAATAAAAACAACTTAATAAGATAAATAAATAAAAACTATAATATAAATAAAATCAAAAACATTCCTTAAAAAGCTTTAAAACATTGAAATGAAAAAGGGCCACATCCACAAAGCCATTGCCCGGCTTTTGCGCCAGAAAGTCAGTGTAAATAGCGCCAAAAACGGTGATTCCGATCCACAGAGGGGACGCAAACGTTTCATTTGAATGTATTTAAATGAGTCATTACGCGCAAAAGGACACACCCCCTTCTACGCAAATACATTCATTCATTTTCTATACCCGCTTATTCCTGTTCAGGGTCACGGGGGTCTGCTGGAGCCTATCCCAGCTGTCTTAGGGCGAAGGCAGGGTACACCCTGGACAAGTCGCCAGTTCATCGCAGGGCCACATAGAGACAAACAACCATTCACACTCACATGCACACCTACGGACAATTTAGAATGTTCAATTGACCTCACATGCATGTTTTGGAGTGTGGGAGGAAGCCGGAGAACCCGGAGAGAGAACCCACGCAGACACGGGAGAACATGCAAACTCCACACAGAAAGGTCACAGGTCCGGGCCCCGGAATCGAACCACGACCTTCTTGCTGTGAGGCGGCAGCGCTAACCTGCGCCACCGTGTCGCTCTCACGCAAATATGCCTCATTCAAACAGCGGCAGATCCAGAAGGAGTTTGCGCCGTGAAGTTTGACAGCGGAAACACCGCCAGCCAAAACCAGGCGCAGCTTCTGTCTGTCAAAGTGTTTCTGGCTTCTGAGTGAAACTTTCCTCTCTGAAAAGCCTGAAATATATATATGGCTCCCCAAATCTTATATATAGATAGGCATAGACTACAGTGTATATGCCAATATTTTAGATAGGCTGTGAAAAATACCAATGGTACTCAGGTGTTGGTGATCGTCTTGCTTATATAATGACTAACGCGTCTTGGGTCTTGACTTTCTTTCCATTGTGGAAGCAGTCTTGGTGAGACAGAGGAGGCATCGTAATGCTGATGGCTTTCCCACGATCCAATTTAGAAAAAAAAAAACAGCCTGCAAAATAAGGAGTTTGTTTATGGCTTCCAGCGTGTTGTGGAAGCCCCGGCGCTGGCGGGAGTCACTGCCGCCGCCGCCGCCGCCGCCACCGGCAGCGTCTCATTAGCATGGCCGCCGCCTCCCGTCATGCCCAGCGCCGCCGCTGCCTGTCACCTGCCGCCACGAAGCTTCTTTTCACCAGGATTTTTCTCCTTCTTCCTCCTCGGCTGCTCCGCTGCAGCAACAGGAGGGGGGAAAAAGAAAAAACTTCCTCTCACTTTTGGTTTTTTCGTTTTAATCGCCTGCCCACCGCAGACGTCTTTCTTCACAGCCGATCGAGGCTTAGCGGCGGCGCCGGCGGCCCAGTAAGACGACACTTGAAGGCATCATCTGGGAGGCATGGGGAGGGAGGAGGAGGAGGAGGAGTGAGGAGGAGGAGGAGGGGGGCACAGGTCTGCTTTTAAAAATATTTCCACTGATAAGTCGTAAAAGAAATTGAAATTGTGTGTATATATATATATATATATATATATATATATATATATATATACAGGCGACAGAGCCGCCGATATCATATATATATATATATATACATATATATATATATATACTTTGTTTTTTCATTTTTGTTGTCTTTATTTATACATTCGTCAAAGTCAGATCTCACTCCTTATATGGATGAAGGTGGAAATAATACCTACGATAATA
>CM020517.1:1440000-1525000 GCA_009823395.1 Thamnaconus septentrionalis
TCAACTTCCCCTTTCCGCCTCTTTCCCCTCCTCTCCTTCCTCAGAAGA
Organism: Thamnaconus septentrionalis; assembly: GCA_009823395.1. Taxonomy (NCBI): domain Eukaryota; kingdom Metazoa; phylum Chordata; class Actinopteri; order Tetraodontiformes; family Monacanthidae; genus Thamnaconus; species Thamnaconus septentrionalis. The sequence goes on from CM020517.1 coordinate 1,440,049, forward strand.
CAATCTGATTGGTTTGGCCCTCCCCCTCCTCCGCCCCCTCCGCCCCCTCCCGCCTCCTCGGCGGCGTGAAGCAACATCAAAGCATTTTGTATCTACAGCGAGAGGAGAAGACGCCCCGACCAGCTGCTGCTGCTGCTCCAGTTAATTATTCATCTCCATTGCAGCTTGCAAAAAAAAAAAAGAGCCAACAACAGGATGAGTCACCGGGACGCAAAAAAAATACACAAAGTTCTCCCAGAGTGCTTCGCTTTTGAGAGAGAGAGAGAGAGAGAGAGAGAGAGAGAGAGAGTGAAGGGGCGAGCAAAGTGCGAGCAGCTTTCACCTCCTGGAAGAATCACGAATAGAGCAAAATTTAATTTTTTTTCAGATTTGCGGCTGTTCTGAAGCACATTAGCGGCTCAGATTCGCGAGTTAGCGCCAGCGTTAGCGCCAGCGTTAGCGCCAGCGTTAGCGCCACCGCCTCCAGCCGGCGGAGCTGCCGCCGCCGCCGCTGCCATCTAATTAGGCTTCCGGTGGAAAAAGTGCTCCAATTAATCGACGCAGAGAGCCGCAGAAGGAATTAATAATGGGAAACAATTCCGCTCCAGTTTAATCAGCGTTGCCAAGGATTCCCCTCAGTTAGAAAGGCAGCTAAACAGGAGTTACGCTAGGTGACGTCATCACCTCATTTATACGTAATTTGCTCATGCGCATGTCGTTGTATAATAAATAACAAATAACAATAACAAATTAAAAATATATAGTTGAATATATGTTCAGAACTACAAATGAGCCTCTGCTGTGAGAACAGAGACACTCTGGTAGGCTGGCTGTTAGCATTAGCACATTAATGGCGATGAGATTAAGCATGGTGCAGAACAAACTCGCATTTTTCAATTCCTTCCATTCACCAGTAGTTCAGGTCCTCGTATGTTACCACACTGCATCCTGCTGCTAGCGCTAGCTGTGTTTATTTTGTGCAGTGACGGTTTCAGGTGCGGAGGGCATGGAAGAAGCTAATTGACGCTATTGCTAAATGGGTGGCAACTGAACCCTCTGACCCGCATCACACCGAGAAAGGACCCAAAATGGAACTCCTGCAACATGCCTGTGTAATAATAAGTGTTTCTAGTGTTGCTGGTTTGAAAGACATAATGACACAAAGTCAAAGAACCACACGAGGAACCAGAACCACAGGAGAAAAAACCCAATCACTAACTGAAGGAAAGTGGCGAGAGCTGCTACCTCTTCCTCCTCCTCCTCCTCCTCAGCAGCGTTCTTCTGCTTCTCATCACCCCAGAGAGACGCAGTCTCAATGTAAACGGGGGCTGATTAGTTTACGTGCTAGAAATTCAGCGCAGCCGCGCGACAAACTTTTCAAACTAAACAAAAGTGAGAAATGAAGTCAAACTGCGCGAACTTCGTCGTTCAGGAATTCGGCGAAAAGTAAAATGAATGAATGAGGTTGTTTTTTTTCCTCCATTTTTCGATGTATGCACAGAACTTTCATCATTCTCAACCCAAACTGCTAGCGATTGGAATTCTGGGTCGTCGTGAAAGGCTGTGAAAGATGCAGAAACGTGAAAGGCTGCCCCCTGGAGGCAGACACCGGGAGTTTGACGAAGAAGAAGAAGCCTTCCGATAAAACATCGAAACATCTAAACAATCGTTCGGACTGGCCAAGTGCCGCTGCAGCTTACACAGTGTGGTTAGCGCTCTTTGTGATAAAAAAAACAACCAAAAATCAAGTTCCCTCAGAATTTGAAGCTGATCAGTTTGACACTTTTCCTGCTTTGACACTTTGGATTTGAATTTATTTTCATCCGTATCTATAGCATCCCTGTTTTTCCTTTGTGACTGTCTTTTTACTGAAAAACAGATTCACAAAGCGATTGCCCGGCTTTTGCGCCAGAAAGTCCGTGTAAATAGCGCCAAAAACGGTGATTCCGATCCATGTGAAAATCTGCAGGGCTGCGTCAGACTCATTTGAATGTATTTAAATGAGTCATTACGCGCAAAAGGACACACCCCCTTCTATGCAAATAAGCGTCATTCAAACAGCGGCAGATCCAGAAGGAGTTTGCGCTCGTGTCCGCATGCAGTTTGACAGACGGAAACACCGCCAGCCAAAACCAGGCGCAGCTTCTGTCTGTCAAAGTGTTTCTGGCTTCTGAGTGAAACTTTCCTCTCTGAAAAGCCTGAAATATATATATGGCTCCCCAAATCTTATATATAGACAGGCATAGACTACAGTGTATATGCCAATATTTTAGATAGGCTGTGAAAAATGCAAATGGTACTCAGGTGTTGGTGATCGTCTTGCTTATATCATGACTAACGCGTCTTGACTTTCTTTCCATCATGGCAGCAGTCTTGGTGAGACGGAGGAGGCATCGTAATGCCAGGCGCGCAGAGGAGCGCGTTTATCGGAGCAGAGTTTCGCTGTTTGACATTTTAAAGAGACAGAGGTTGCCAGGCCGCAACATTCGCACCTGTTTCAGGTGCCGCATTTGCGGGCGTGTTTGCGCCTGCATGTCATTAGCGCAAAAAAACTTTGTGGATCCCCGCATCTGTGGCGCAGATTGCAGCCGCAAAACGCGCCGCATTTTACTGCCGCGCGCCCTTCCTTGAGGATCTGGCCCTCAGTGTGGAGGAGACACACTTTTCCCTTGCAAGTGTGTGTGTGTGTGTGTGTGTGTGTGCGGTGAGAGAGATCACTTTAGAGTGGCCATCAGGCCAAGCGCTGATGAAACCTTCCCTGCAGGGCAGCAGCAGCAGCAGAACGGAGCTGATCCATCATCCTGCAGCCGATAAACAAAAACTCCTCCAGCGGAGCAACGGAGGAGGAGGAGGAGGACGAGGAAGAGGAGGAGGAGGAGCAGGAGGAGAGACTCAACAGCCGGGGGAAGTGGAGGAGAAACAGTTGTGTGTCATGGCAGGCTGGGCAGGAGGAGCTGTGGAGGGGTGTTGGAGGGTTAGAGAGAGAAAACAGGCCCAATGTGACCGAGAGGTGAAGACCGAGTGAGAGGTCCATCCGTCAACAATCCAGCTTCCTGACCAACAACAACAACAACAACAACAACAACAACAACAACAACAATAATAATAATAATAATAATAATAATAATATAATAAAGTTGTGGAACAACCACCCTCTGTGACATCACAAAGGGGCCTCACTCTAGGTCACCGGGACAACCACACCCCTCAGGTAGGCTCGCCAGGTGCTCTCAGGAAAAGGAAAAGGGAGTTGAATCGGGACTTTTACCTTTCAGCACAGAATTTATTTTTTGACACAACCTGGGTACTTTCACTTCAGTATCAGGACGTGAATACTTTTAGTGCCGCCTCTGCTTATTGGAATCTCTGACGTTTCCGGGAGCTTTGAGGTCGCGGTCGGGTTTCATCCCCTAAAAAACATAAAACACACACACACACACACACACACACACACACACACTCACACAAAGTCACGCAGAGATGCGCGAGGTGATTTAAGGAGACAAATCTTCAAAGTGAAGCGGTGCGCGCGGCGCCACTCGGCTAATCGCCGGCGCACACGCGCAGCGCGGCGGTGTTCCCCCCCCTTTTTTTTTTTTTTTATCAGAGCGCTGCAGCACCTACACACACGCGCGCGTGTGTGTGTGTGTGTAGGTCTGTGTGTGTTTTGCCGCCACCTGCTAAACAAACAGCGGTGTTTGAGCTCTGGGGCTCAGCCGCATCTCTGCTGACGTCACACTAATTATCCCCGCCGAACGCGTGAGAGAGCGAGCAAGTGAGCGGCGCGTTCACGTGTGACTGCCGGGCCAACCTGGTGGTGGAGGAGCTCGATTCAGATATGAATACATTAATACATGAATAAATAAATAAATCAAGTTTTAGGGGAAAGCTATGGAATCACAGGAGTGCCACCGCCGCCGCCGCTGCTGTTGCTACGGCTGCTGCAGTTTCTTTGATAGGGTCGATAGGGTCATATAAAAAAAAACCCACATCGATAGATATAGATAGATAGATAGATAGATAGATAGATAGATAGATAGATAGATAGATAGATAGATAGATAGATACTTTATTGATCTCAAGGAGAAATTCTTATTACAATATGTAATAAAAGGCATGCATGTTCTAAGCTATTGTATAAAAAGAAATATAGAAATAAAAAAAATAACATTAAAATAAAATCTGATGCTTGTGTTATGTTTTATGTGCTATATGTATACGTTTTCCCACATTAAAAAAAACAATGTTGACCCACCCCTCCCGCCACAGCCCCTCCCTCCCCCGCCTCCAACATTTCCATCCATTAAAAGTTGCTCCCAGCTTCGCAAGAGTTGAAGAGTTTTTTTGTCTTTTTTGTTGCCCGGCTGAAGGCCGTGGAGGAGTTTCAGCTCCAGGGACGCCTCCATCTGTCAGACGGTGCAGAAAAAATAATCTAAAAATTAAAAAGAAAAAAGAAAAAAATAGAAAACCTCCTCAGCCGTGACGATGTTGCATAATTAAAAAGAGTTAAAAAAAAAAACAGGTTGAGCAGCGTCTAGACAAGGCTGAGGAGGAGCCGGAGCTGCAACGCTCCTCACCCTAAGACAGAAATGTTCGGAGGCGTCTGGATGGGACCTTCAGCAGGTCCTGCAGCAACAGCAGCAGCAGCAGCCACAGCAGCAGCCACAGAAGCAGCAACAGTAGCAGGGGCAGCAACAGCAGTAGCAGCAGAGGAAGAAAACATTTTCCATGCAATCAAAAAAAGAAAGGAAAAATTATCAGCTGCCATTTCTTGTTTGTCCCCTTTTTCGCATTTCCCATTCTTCCCCTCCAGGTGGCGCTCTGATTGCGTTGCGCCTGGCCAAATTGCTGATTGTTAATTTTCTGCATGGCAGAGCCACGATTGGCCAAGAGACAAATCAGCTTCAAGAGATGTCAAATGCTGCTGTTACTGCTGCTGCTGCGTCTGTTGTTGCTACTCATGTTTCTGCTGCTGCTCCTGTGACTGCTGCTGCTTCTGTTGCTGCTGCTGCTGCTGTTTCTGCTGCTACTACTGCCACTGTTTCTGTTGTTGCTACTTCTGTTTCTGCTGCTTCTGCTGCTGCTGCTGCTCCTGTTTGTGTTTCTGTTGCTGTTACTACTATCACTACTGCTGCTGCTACTACTATCACTGCTGCTGCTGCTACTGCTGCTGCTGCTGCTGCTGCTGCTGCTGCTGCTGCTACTGCTACTGCTATTGCTGCTGTTCCTCCGATTTAATCTGTTGCTACTACTACTACTGTTATTGTTGCTGCTGCTGCTGTTGCTGCTGCTGTTCCTATTACTGTTGTTGCTGCTCCTGCTCCTGTTGCTGCTCCTGCTCCTGTTGCTGCTGCCAGTGTGTGGGACAGAAGACGTGTAGCCGGCTAATCATCGGCCGTGTCAGAGGTCGACCTCGCTGAGCCTTGCCACACACCACCGCTGCTGCAGCTGCTGCCACTGCCCGGTTTCAGACGTGGTCAGGAAAGTGACCTGGCAACGAGTCAACAGACAGGTGGAGGCTGGAGGGGGTGGATCCCGAGGCAAGGCCACGCCCACCTGCCGGTCCACAGAGGGACAAAAGAAAAAGTTTCCCGCCGGCTGAGCGTTTTCTGTCTCCCCTTCACAGAGAAAAGTTGCGAGCGACTGCGTCGACTTCCAGCATGGATCTTTGATGTGGACAGCAACAAAGCGGCGGCGGCGGCGGCTCTCAGATGTGAATAGCGAGACAGATGCCAGGGCTGCCCCTCCGTCTTCACGCCTTTTTCAAACAACACGACACTACACAAGAGTGTTTTGTCTGGGCGACGGCTCACTTCGGCTGCCAGCAAACATTGGAAGATAAAACGTTGCCTGCTTTTCTTACAGCAGAGAGACAGACAGTCTGTCTGTCTGTCCATCTGCCCGTCTGTCTGGCAGGCGCCACATGAATCTTTATATTTAAGTGCACGATTCAGCCTTTTAGTCCAAGAGAGACATGATTGGAGGAAAAGAAAGTCTGAAATTATAGCTTCAATGGCGAGAGGGGGGTGGGAGAGAGGAGTGGTGGAGGCAGGTGGGTGGGGGGTGGGAAAATCACAGGGTTACGGATAAAACCACACACGGATGTGAGAAAACCAGGGGGCTGCTGTCGCTGCTGCTACGGCTGCCAGAAATGCAGCTAGCAGTCGCTTTTTTAAGTATCTTTCAATATCATTATTTCGAAAAGCTGCAACAAGAAACTTCCAATCGCAGCAGCAGGGAGACAGTAAGGCCTCTACTGAGCATGTGCGAGAGCAACAAACCAGCCTGCCACTAGGGGGAGCACTGGTCTGAAGTCAAGTGCTTTTTGGTGGACGGGGGTGAGCTTGGACGGATGGATGGATGATAATGGCTGGATGATGATGGCTGGATGATGATGATGGATGATGATGATGAGAATGGATGATGATGATGATGATGATGATGATGATGGCGAAAGAGAATAGAGGATGAATAGATGGTGGATGATGATGATGATGATGATGATGATGATGATGATAGATGGATGGATGATGATGATGGATGGATGTTGGATGGATGATGATGATGATGATGATGATGATGATGGATGTTGATAGATGTTGATGATAATGATGATGATGATGATGATGATGGGTGATTATGAATGGATGATCGATGATGGATGGACGATTATGAATGGATGATGGATGGATGATGATGATGATAATGACAATGATAATGGATGGATGATGAATGGATGATAAGGGATGGTAGATGATGATGGATGGATGGATGATGAGTGTGGATGGATAATGATGATGATGACGATGAATGGTGATTAATGATGATGATGATTGATGATGGATGGATGATGACGATAGATGATGGATGGATGATGATGAGCGATGATGGATGATGGATGGTTGACGGATGGATGTATGGATGATGGATGTCTGCACTATATTCCCACGGTGCTGCAGCAGCTCTAGGCGTTTTTCTTGCTCAGTTCTGATTAACTCTTGTTTTTTGTTTTGTTTTGTTTTTTTACCTTTCAACATTTCAATTTCCCAAACTTCCACAAATTGTCTAAAATATTCCAGCCGCAGGCAATCATAGTATGCTGTTTACGGACGCAAACACAGAGCTGGAGCAGGACCGGCTCACACTGTTTGATCTTCTGATGGAGGATCCACACTGAGCAGCTACACTGTCACCATCTCCTCCTCCAGGCACCAGCACCACTGGAGACGAGACCAAGGTGAGGAAGCAAAAGTCACCAGCTGAGAGGGAGAAGCAGCAGCAGATCTATGAGATATAGAAACACCTGCTGCTGGTGGAGGAGGTGAAGCTGATGAAGGTGGATATGGATGAGTTGGAGGAGGTGAAGGAGGAGGAGGAGGTGAAGGAGGTGGAGCTGGTGAAGGTGAAGGAGGTGGAGCTGGTGAAGGTGAAGGAAGTGGAGCTGATGAAGGTGGAGATGGGCGAGATGGTGGAGGTGGAGGAGGAAGAGGAGGTGAAGAAGGTGGAGCTGATGAAGGTGAAGGAGGTTGTGGAGGTGATGAAGGTCCAACCTCTTGATCCTCCTCGAGGCTTCTGAACCAGAACCAGGATCAGAACCAGAATCTGAACCTGAACAAGAACCAGAACCAGCACCAGCTCCAAGCTGGAGAACTTGACTCATATTTACTCAACACACTCTCACAGACAGTGACCATCTGTTGGTCCAATCAGCAGGAGCCAGCAGTCAGCCAGCAGCAACCAGCCAGCAGCAGCCAACCAGCAGCAGCCAACCAGCAGCAGCCTCACCACTCCAGACCTCCAGGACAACTGTCTCCACTGTCACTGTTTGGCTGCACTGACGATGAAGGGCGAGAACCTTCAGATCTGCTGGCAGTAGAACCTGGTCAGTCTGGAGTGAACTGGTTCAAACTGGATCCTTGTCTCACCTGTCGCACTGTCAGCTCAGCTGTTGTCCTCCTGCTAGAAGCTCCGCCTCCAACCATCCTACTCGCATCTCCAGCGGGCAGAAACAGCACAGCTAAGCTGTGTCTCAATTCAGGGTCTGCATCCTTTGAAGGAAGCGTCCTCCGTCGGAAGGAAGCGTCCTCCGAAGAACCCGTCTGAGAAGGACGAATCCAAACCCGCCTCCCCGGTAACTACATGGGACGGCCGAGCCTTCTGCGTATTTCCTGGTTGCGTCGACCGCCGTTCCCTCCTTCTGGCCAACCCTGGAAGTGACGTTTTCATAGCATCAAACTGACCATTGGTTGGCCATCCAACGATGGCGTTGGATGTTCAAATAAGTATTGAAATTTGTGTGAAATTTATGCGCTAATTTCAGCTGACTTCCAAGGATCCCAGGATGCTTTGCAGCTGCACGCAAAGCATCCTGGGATACAGAAGGACGCGAAGGATAGTAGCGGTGCATCCTTCAAATCGGCTAAAAGTTGGAGCGTCCTTCGGGTTTTTAGGAATTGGGACAAGCCTTCGCGCAGTGCTATGACGCAACTGGTCTTCAAATGAAGGCTTCGAAGGATGCAGACCCTGAATTGAGACACAGCCCTCGTCTGCTCCACTTCCTGTCTGCCTCACTTCCTGCCGGTTGAACTTCCCGTTTGCCTAACTTCGGGAAGTTCTAACTTACTCTCTGCCTCACTTCCTGTCTGCCTCACTTCCTGCCTGCCACATTTCCTGTCTGCCTCACTTCCTGCCTGCCTCATTTCCTGTCTGCCTCATTTCCTGCCGGTTGAACTTCCTGTCTGTCCCACTTCCCATCTGCCTCTTTCATCTCCTGCCCCTGAACAGTAGACCAGCTGCAGTCACATTCAGCTGCGTCCGACTGGGAAAGAGCCCATAGAAAACATCTGAAAAGTGGCCCAATCAGACGGCTTATCGTATGTACGCTCTCAGCCCTCTGATTGGTGCTGACACAACACCAACGACAATTGAGACTAAAACTTTTCGAGATGCATCAGCAGGAATTCAGAAAGTGCTTCAGGAAAAAAAAGAAAATATGTGTTGTTGAATATATACATATATTTAGAAACATGAGACATTCATCAGTGTCAGCAGCAGACGCACAAGAAGGAAGCTGGAATATTCAGCCCGTTGTAGCAACGGAAACCAGAGCTGCTGCCATCAAAACGCCGCTGACTGGTTCTGCAGCCCCAGCAGGCGTGCGTTTTCTGTTGTGTCTATACGTGTCCGCAAACGAAATTTAGAGTGATGACAACTTGACTCCCTTTCCGTCTCTCTCCTACTTGGGGCCGCCGCTGGTCGCAAGGTCCAAGGTCACACACATGACGACGGCGTTAATGGAGCTGAGGTCAAAGGTCGCCGAGGCACTCGACCAAACCGCTCGTTGGACAGACGTGAACAGCCGTGAGGAAGCGTCAGCGACTGTCACTGCGTATGCACATACACACACACACACACACACACACACACATCTTCAGGTGAGTCCCGACTTCACCTGCACAAATGAGCCGAGTGCTGCAGCGTCAGTGTCCCTGCAGGACAGAAACACAACAACCTTCTTCCATCTAGTGTCTCCAGCCACCGTGTGTGTGTGTGTGTGTGTGTGTGTGTGTGTGAGAGAGAGAGAGAGAGAGAGAGAGAGACAAGGCCATCCATCTCAGACAGTCCCATCTGTGAACAACAGCCTTGTTTACTTGTCCACTGACCAGCAGGGTAAGAGCTCCCAGGAAGTAGAGGAGGAGGAAGAGGAGGAGGACCAAGAGGAGAGGAGGAGGAAAAGGTGGGGGGAGAGGAGGAAGAGGAAGAGTAGGAGGAAGACAAGGAGGAGGAGGAGGAGGAGGAAAAGATGGGGAGGAGGCGGAAGAAGAGTAGGAGAAGGAGGATGAGGAGGAGGAAGAAGAGGACGTTGGAGGAGGAGGAAGAGGAGGGTGAGGAGGAGGTGATCCGTCTCCATCTGACCTCCGTGAACTTCCTTCCTTTCCCAGAATCACTCGCTCCACACTCCTCCAATCGGCAGCCCTGATCATCCATCACTTCCTCATCTAGTTAATTAACATATACAGGCTTCGCCCCCAGCCTCTCTGCTAAACATGTTCAATTTATTTATTCTTTAATTAGAAAAACGTTTAAGGTTTTTTTTTCAAAAATAAGTCAAACATACTGATCACACGTGTGAGCAGAGAATGTACTCAAAGGTTTCAAATTTCAGGGGCAAAAATGCGACCAGTTCTATCAAAACTGGATCAAACTGGATCAAACTGGATTAAACTGGATCTTCTGGCCGGTTTAAGGAAAGTTTTCATGCAGCCCAACGGGCCGAAAAATAAAGATCATAAAAAATCTAAAAATAAGCAAAAAAAAAACTGAACTCTCTCTCTCTCTCTCTCTCTCTCTCTCTCTCTCTCTCTCTTTTCTCTCTCTCTCTCTCTCTCTGCATCTCTCGCTCTCTCGCTCTCTCTCTCTCTCTCTCTCTCTCTCTCCTCTCTGCATCTCTCGCTCTTGCTCTCTGTCTCTCGCTCTTGCTCTCTCTCTCTCTCTCTCTCTCTCTCTCTCTCTCTCTCTCTCTGTCTCTGTCTCTCTCTGGGGGCCCGCTGACGGGGGAAGCGATGGAGGAGGAGGAGGATTTCAGCCAAGCCACTAAACACAAAAATCAATGTGTTTTTTTCCCCTCCGCCGCCGCACGGCGAGCGGCCGGAAAATCGGAATATCGACTTCCAAGAGCGGAGCGCTAAACTGGACAACGTGTTTCCACCCCCGAAGAAAGGAAGGGACGGTCGATAGGAACAACTGTAACAGCAACGAGTTAACGGGCCGCACGGGGCCCCGCCCACCGAGGGGTAGTGGGGGGGGGGGGCGAATGGATGGGGGTAGGGTGGAAGTCACCATGCATGGCGGCGCATCGTTGCACCTCTGTGAGCCGTTTAGGAGCCTATATACAACTACAGCAGGAGAGACGGAATCTTTTAGTTGCGAAAGTTCAGTTTTTCCCGCCTCTTCTCTCTCTTCTCCGGTCGTGTCACCCAGTTAGCCACCGCCCCTTGTTTGGACACAGAACACACACACACACACACCAGGTAGAGAGTGGAGAGCTTTTCAATTATAGGACGCAGCTGACGCCCAGAACCAGAAGAACCAGCAGCAGATTCCCCACCACCACGAGCAGAACCAGCAGCAGAACCAGTGCGATTGGCAATCAGCTGTGCCCCACCGCCACTTCCCCTCCGCACTGATCAGTCACTCTAATTAACGGGCCCAGCAGGGGGCGCCGGTCGATGCTGCGACGGGGTGATTAACCTCAGTGTCGGCCGCCGTCGCTACAGAGGTGAAATTGAAATGGATCGAGACCCTGCGTGGCTCCTGGCGGCGTAATTGCGGGCCCCCGGCCCCAGGGGGGACAGCGGCAGCAGCAACGGGGCCCCCTGGTGGCCGGTGAGCTGGTTATCAGCAATCAATGGGATTGATGAGATACAGTGGGGGAGCGGTGGTTGTTAGCCTTGGAAAACACCAGCAGGGTGGATTGTGTGCGTATGCGCAGGAGTGTGTGAGCGTGTGTGACTTGATGGTTGATAAACATGCAGCGAGTGACATGAATAACAATCAGCTGCAGCTAGGGGGCGTCGGCTCATCTTCCAATCTTCCACCGGTCGAAATAAACAGAGGAGGGAGGGGGAAGCGACCTCTAGTGGCGACAGTTTAGATTGCAGCGTCTTTCACTCTTCCTCACTCTTCCCAACCCCTCCGGATGCACCTCGTCCACCTTCCTTCTTCAGTGGTTTATTTGAAGAAGTGACACCTGAATGAAATGGGAAACAATGTCGGTATGAACAACCCTGTCCTGTTCAGTACACAACGGCAAACGACCAGAACCGATCCAGGAAGAGCAGAGACTTTCTGACGACCCACGGGTCACGCAGTCGTTTATAATTTGACTTGTTCCAGCCACCCTGTTGGACCTCGTCAATTATCACAACCTCAGCCCGCAACCAGCTGTCATTAAATAGACCAGTACTTTGAAGACATCTTTTATTCCATCAGAAAGGTGGTTGCAAAACAGCCTTAATAGGCTAATGTCGCTTCCAAGTGGCAAGCGCAAGGAACAACAACCAACAGAATGCAACGACATAACGCATTCACCACATTAATCCGAGCGCCTACTCTTTGGGAAAACCAAGTACCAAAAAGGCAGCCTAAGATCATAACCACAGTCTAACTCTTGTCCTAAAACTCGCTTATCTTTCTCCTCATTTGGGTGGTTTTATGTTTCTTTCATTTGATCTGATAGTGCACGTTTTTTTTACAATAAAGTTTGTTTGTTAGTCTTTGCTAGTCAGAGTAATTTTACATAGATATATAAGACAGATAAGATATCGAAACCGTACCGTTACCGTGGGCCAAAACCCGTGATGCCTACCAAACCGTACCATACATACAAGAACATACATACAAGGGATTCAAGTTAGCTGCCATCTTGCGCTGCCATATTTCTAAGGAAGCCTGGTGTGGACAATCCAACTAAATAGCAGTTTATATGTTCTGCGAGTATACACTTTTTATCAATGTATTTTTAGGGGCTTCATATAAAGCTTTACCGATATAAAATCGTACATCAAGCCAAATATTACTCACCAGACCTTTAGGTGTTCAATGACCTTTACTTTGCCATCTTCCAAACATGGAATGTAGAAAAAAACGAGGAGTCCAAGAGACCCAATCTTCCATTGCTCGAAAGAAACAGAGGAGGGAGGGGGAGGTGGGACAACAGGAAGTTCTCAGGTAATTAAAATGGAGCATGACATGCAGCAGAGTCGACCTGCCGGGATGAACCGTCGCCCCCTGCTGGTCACACAAATTACATGCCTGTTCGTGCTTGCAGTCTGCTGGTCGGTTGTGAAAAAACTCAGACAACACAAAACGTTTTTCTTATCTAACACGATGCACAATGGAAGGCAGGTAGACGCGCGGTGGCACCCCCTAGTGGTGGATACCAAGCCCCGGTGCTACAGAGTAACATTAACAGGGCAAATTAATCTAGAATCTGTCTGCAGCTAACTGGAACAGACCCTTGTCTATGTATAATTTGTGATTAATCGCGAGTTAACTGAGGACTGTAATGCGACTAATTGCGATTAAAAATTTTAATCAACTGACAGCACTAGTGTGTATATATCTATACCTATGTCTATATATACATATATACATATAGATAGATAATCACATTTATTGTACTGTGAGTATACAATTTTATTCATGTATTTATGGACTGTGTATGAAGCTTTTACCAATATAAAAGTCATTAATCAAGCCAGATATTACACACTGGCCCTTAAAATGCTTAGGTGCGCCCCCTGGTGGTGAATGCCGGCCCCAGCACTGCAGAATCACATTAACAGGGTGAATAAATTAATCAAGAATCTGTCTGAATGAGTGGGATTAAACTGTGAGCTGTCTGGATGGTTGTTGTTGTTGCTGCTGCTGTTACTGCTGCTTTGAGGTGGTCTGTGACTGAGTCCCGGCCAAGAACAACACAAAACAACACAAAACGAGGATGGAAAGCGATAAAACAAAATCAATAAATGAAGATCGTGAGCGGGTCTGAGGCCTGATCTCCTCCTGTGGCTGCTCCTCACTTTCTCCATCTGGATGTGTCATACAAAGGAGTCACGTGACCTGAAACAAGTGAAACAAGCGACCAAACTCATGTTGACCTGAAGCAGGGGATGTCAACATCAGTGAGAACAATGGCTATCACCCCCCCCCCCAACTCCACCCTAACCCCACCCAAAGTCCACCTTTGCTCCACCCTAAGTACACCATAGCTCCTATTGGCTATCCTCATTGTCCCAAAATGTCTCTATCGAAAAAGAGGAAAGTGGATGCAGAGTGCAAAAAGTTCCAAGAACAAGAGCAAAGGAAAAGAAAGAAAACAAACAGAGAAAAGTTGTTAATTTTAAGTTATTTTTTATACCATGACGCCACCTGTCAACCAGTTGATAAAAACACGTCACACAACACCACCCACCCAGTTGGACCCCCTTGCGGAAGACGTTAAGCTAACATTGAGACATGTCAACTTTAAGGTACGAAAAAAAAACATCTCAACGTAGTCATGTGTCTGTTATGAAAGAAAAACGCTATTAAAAATTCCACCTTCTTCTTCATTTGTTTATTTGAAGACGTGAGCATTCGGCCAAAATAGGAAATTCGTTGTCAGATAGCTTGATTGAAAAAAAAAAATATATAGTTTTAGCAGACGTATTGCAAACCGAGGGCTGAAAAAAGAGAAGTGCTTCCTGGACACCGGCTGCTTTCTGCAGTTTAAACACTAAAGTGTTTTTTTTTTTTTCCTTGATAAACTTGTAAATTGCCAGGTGCGGTGGTGAATAATAGCGGTGATATTTGGATAATAGACCTGGTGAAGATGCTCTGATTCAGGCTTTGTGTTTTTTTACCCGCTCCAGTTTTGTTGTGTTTTTTTCACCTTTATTTTTTTTTCCTCTCACTCACTGGGGGAAATCCTCAGCGATGAATAAAACATCGCCTCCATTTAATTTGGAAAGCATTCCGTAATGAGGCACTTTTGAGGCACCGTGTTTCTTCCCCCAGACTCACTGAGCGAGCGAGTGTTTGCAGCAGCGGCGACGCTAATGGATGGTGGTGGGCTGTGGGGGCGGGGGCGGGGGGGGTTACGGCTCGAAACAACACGCAGAATATTCATATTTTACGGGTTTCATCAAGCGAAACAGAGTTTATCGTGAAAATAAAAGTGAGAGGAAGAGGAGGTGTAGGAGGAGGAGGAGGAGGAGGTGGAGAGGGAAGAGAATTGGGATGTTTGGACTGAACCTGCTGCAGGTTGATACCTGCCTAGCCAGCAGGAGGCAGTGCTGCTGTTTCCCATTAGTCTCTTCTAATTTAAATTTATATATATATATATATATATATATACTGTACATATAGTTAACCGGATATTTTCCGTCACGAACGGGTTTTTTTTAACGGTGACGGAAAATTCTGAATGCCGTCTGTCATTTTGACAGGTTGCAATTCACACCCCTGACCACTTGGTGGCAATGAGCATATTGCACGGCGCTGAGACGTCATGTTTCTTTGCACGTCTCAGCGGTCTCACTTCCGCACACATCCACGCCTGACCTCAGCCAATCACAGGTGAGTTGCCTTCACTGGACAACGTTCACCAATACCACACCAACACCTCGGCAGCTTCACTCAGAAGAAAGTGTTTTGGCAGTTGAGTGTCAGAAGTTTCTCTAAAAAGTCCAATTTATTCCAGTCCATGGGACCATACACACAAACACACACACACACACACACACACACACACACACACACACCAACGCTTGACCTCGGCATCCGTCACTCTAATAACCGCCGGAGGAATGAACATGAATGTCCAATCGCGTGGCTGTAACTGGGCAGAAAATTCATAGTGTGTTTAAGTGTCTAAAGAGATTTTTTAATATCTTTTCAATAATCAATCAAGGGTGAAACGCAGGCGCCACCCCACCAGGCTCCTCCCACCGCCACGGCCGCCGCCACCCGGTTCGTTGATGCAGCAGCCAATCAATTTTCGCACGACGGTTAAAAGAAAAGAGACAAAAGCATGAGGGGAAAAATGGGGGGGAAATTAAATCAAACATTTTTTTTCTTTCATTTCCAGCCTGTCAATTCATGATGTAACCGGCACTTCTTTTTTCCCGCCCGCTAACAAGCAACACATTTAGGGAAAAAACTGCGTAGTCATCGCACAGCAGTTTAATTAAGAAATAATGGACTGTGTGTGTGTGTGTGTGTGTGTGTGTGTGTGTGTGTGTGTGTGTGTGTGTGTGTGTTTCCCAAATAATGGAGTTGTTTGAGTTGGGCCCACTGACGGTGTGTGTGTATGTGTGTGTGGTGCACAAGAACAAAGCGGGTCGTTTTTTCTTCCTCAGCGTGCGTGGAGGAAGAAAAAGACGGAATAAACGCCTTGAAATTGGAACTCTAATGCGATTTGAGATGCTGAGAGAGGAAACATCTCTCATGGGAGAAAGAGAGAGAGGGAGAGAGAGAGAGAGAGAGCTAACCACGTGTGGCTTGCTGGCGGCGGAGTTGCGTTTGCTGCTGCTGCTACTGCTGCTGTGCGATTATTAAATCTTCAGCCAGTCATTCATGCTTTGCATCTCAGCGGCGCCCCCTTCAGCGCGTTAAAAAGATACAAAGGTTCAGCCCACCATCATCATCACCATCATCATCACCATCATCACCATCATCATCATCACTATCATCATCATCAGCATGTTCTTCTTCTTCTTCCTCATCATTATCATCACCATCACCACCCTCATCATCATCATCACCATCTTCTTCTTCTTCCTCATCATTATCATCATCACCATCACCATCATCACCACCCCATCATCATCATCATCTTCTTCTTCTTCCTCATCATTATCATCGATCACCATCATCATCATCACCACCCTCATCATCATCACCATCTTCTTCTTCTTCCTCATCATTATCATCATCACCATCACCATTATCACCACCCCATCATCATCACCTTCCTCCTCATCATCATCATCATCATCTTCTTCTTCTTCTTCTTCTTCCATCACCATCATCACCACCCTCATCATCATTACCTTCCTCCTCATCATCATCATCATCATCTTCTTCTTCTTCTTCTTCCATCACCATCATCACCACCCTCATCATCATTACCTTCCTCATCATTATCATCATAATCATCTTCTTCTTCTTCTTCCTCATCATCATCATCATCATCACCATCACCATCACCATCACCATCACCATCACCTTCACCTTCCTTCACCTTCCGCATCATCACCATCATCATCACCTTCCACATCATCCTCTTCTTATTCTTATTCTTCTTCCTCATCATCTTATTCTTCCTTCTCATCATCATCACCATCACCATTACTGTCACCATCATTTTCCTCATCATCATCATCATCATCATCACCGTCATCATCATCACCTTCCTCATCGTCATTATCATCATCATCACCTTCCTCATCGTCATTATCATCATCATCACCTTCCTCATTGTCGTCATCATCATCATTATCATCATCATCATCAAGACTCGTCTTCTCTCCCAGAGAGGATGATTTCGAATTCTGGCCTCGTGCTCATGAAAGGGAATCGGGGATGCCAGCTGATAAATATGAGAGGAGGAGGAGGGGTTCTTCTTCTTCTTCTTCATCTTCTACTTCTGCTTTTTCAGGCCGACAGTGGCTGAAGTGAATAAGTCGTCAGGCGGCGCATTATTGAAATTCATATTGTATCGCTGGCTGAAGCCGAGCCGTTCAGCATTTGCGCCGGCAGGGAGACGACTAATGAGGGTCGGAGCAGGAAACCCAGGAAACACAGGAGGAGGAAATATTAAGCAGAAAATCCTTCAACTCAACACTTGACAGGTTCTCAATGGGCGGCGCTCGCAAAAAAAAATCCCCAATCAGAACGTCTGGCTGGCGGTGAGAGAGCGTGTGAGTGAGTGAGGTGGAGAACGGAGGGGAAGGACCCAGAACCAGCCACCTCCTGGTCCTGGTCTACAACCAATTGTCTCCTGGTTCTAGACTGAAACAGAACCAGGAGATGACAGGTTCTAGAACCAGAAGGTGGTTTGTTCTAGACCAGAACCAGAATCAGGAGATAATTGGTTGTAGACCAGAACCAGAAGGCGACTGGTTGGTTCAAGACAAGAACCAGTAGGTGGCTGGTTCTACACCAGAACCAGGAGGTGACTGGTTCTACACCAGGACCAGGAGGCGGTTGGTTCTAGACCAGAGCCAAAACCCAGAGATAATTAGTTATAGACCAGAACCAGAACCAGGAGGTGTCTGGTTCCAGACAAGGAGGTGGTATATGTGTATAATCGCTGTCAGTTGATTAAAATTGTATTATTTTATTAAAGTTTTAGTGTCGAGTTAACTCGCAATTAATCACAAATGAAGTGCAAATTTTTTTACCCTGCTCCATATGTAACTTAACAAGATATTTATTGTGTTTCTTACACTCTAGGAAAAATTGTATACTCATATATATAGGTTTGTGTGTGTGTGTGTGTGTGTGTGTGTGTGTGTGTGTGTGTGTGTGTGTGTATACACAGTAGGGCTGTCAAAGTTAACGCGTTAATAACGCGTTAACTCAAACTCCTTTTAACGGCACTTTTTTTTTTACACGCAATTAATGCCTGGTTAACACCAAAGAGAAATGCTACGATCGCGACGGTCAACAAGCGCTTCTGCTCAGCTGTTGTTTACTCCCTACAATTTCCGCGGAACGCAGCCCGCTTCCTTTCGGCGCCCTTGTTAACCGATGGTGTCCTTCGCACCAGAGGCGAAGCAGCGCGCACCTCCGCGGCCGTCTCGCGCCATGCAGCGATCATTTCGGCATCTGGTCTATTTTGTGCGCGACCCGCGTCAAGCTGAACAGGAAGTCACTCTAAGTAACACGGGAGAATCCGGTTAATTTTCAAAATAAAAGCAATTTTCAAAATAAAATACCGCGATTGACAAATGCGATCATATTTGTGTACGTTATATTTGTTAGTATTTAGTATCAGAGTGCGAGAGAGATGAACACACACACACACACAAACACACACACACAAGCAATGAAGGGACACACAGTGAAATTTTCCTTCACTGGAAAACATTCACCAACTCCACTGACATCAATTAAACACAGAGCAGAAAAGAACACAAGAGAACACAGTCCAACCGACCGTGAGACTCTGTCCAGAAACTGGACTGGGTCTAGAACCACCGCTGAGCCCCTCTGTTTGCTGTTGTGTTGTTTCCTTCCATCCCGGGGCCGCTGGAGACAGACGAAGCTGCTGCTGCTCTTCCATCCTCGTCTTCCTCTGCCGCTACGATTTTATCTCCTTCACTTAATGGCTCCAATTTGTCCCCTGGCTGAGTGGCGCTGAAGGCCGACGGCGTTCTGCTGCTCCTTCCGCTGCCGCACGCTTAAGTGGCCTGCTTCACCGCCGTGGTGTTTTTTTTTTTTTGGGGGGGGGGGGTTTGGAGAAGGGTCGGGCGGTAGGGGTGCGCGGTAATCACAGAATTATCAACCTGCCCTGCTGCTGGAGATAAACGCTCCTGACGAGGCTCCAGAAACTCTCAGAGAACTTCTGCATAACCTCCCAATGTTTCATCTTGAATCTGTGACCTCCATCCACCTCCTGGTGGAGCTGATGCTCCTCAACTTCTTTGCCTCTCTGACTTTGCCTCGTTTTCTGATCCCCCTGAGTGTTTACAGTGTGTGCGTGTGTGTGTGTGTGTGTGTGTGTGTGTGTGTGTGTGTGTGTGAGAGAGAGAGAGAGAGAGAGAGAGAGAGAGAGAGAGAGAGAGAGAGAGGGGACCCACAGACAAGTCGCTCTGCTGTGTTCAGTATTTACGTGTTGTTTTTATTTATTTATTCATTCATTTATTTTTACAATCGCAGTTGGATAAAAGTGGAAGCCACGCGCCGCTGTGACGCACGGGGAGGAGGCGCGCAGCGAACGTCACCCTCCACTTGACTCTCGTCCTATCACGCTGCCGCTCGCGGCCACAGATCAGCGTCGTTCTCGTGTCTCCGCGGCGGTAATTAGGCGTCATTACAAACCGATTTCACGCGCGTGGAAACGATCTCGAGCGCCGCCCGTTTGAAGTCGCGCGGCAACTTCAGCGGCCGGTGCTCGCGGTTTCTGCTCCTCGTGTCTCATTAACGGAGGAAACAACAGAAACGAGCCTCACGTATTATACCGTTGCCTAGAGACACAGTGCCCCCTAGTGGGCAGGGACGCGGGGCCTGACGGCGCACTTTGTTGGGAAGTTTTTACTTCTCCCAGCAAGAGATGGGGAGAAAGTGGAAGTGGGGAAAGTGGCGGTGGCGGAAAGAAGGAGGTTGGGGAAGAGGAGAAGGAGGAGAAAGAGTGGGCGGAGGAAGAGGAGATGGAGGGGGTGGAGTAGAAAGTGAAGGCAGGGAGGAGGAGGAGAAGTAGAAGGTGGAGTAGGAGAAGGTTGAGGCGAGGAGGAGCAGAAAGTGGAGGAAGTGGACGAGGAGAAGGGGTAGGAGAAGGAGGGGGAGGGGAAAGTGGAGGTGGGGGGGAGAAAATGGAGGAGGAGGAGGAGGAGGAAGATATTTTCTACAAAAAAAGGCACTCAAAACAATCAACAAAAAGATCTAGCACCCCCTTCCTGCTGCCAAGGAAGCCCCCTGCTGGCCAGCATGTGGAACTCGGCTGGAGCGTCTGCAGCTGAGGCTGGCACGCGCACACACACACACACACACACACAGAGAGAGAGAGAGAGAGAGAGAGAGAGAGAGACCTCGGGCAATGCTCACATTAGCTTCAAAGCAGCTGCACAGACTTTGAGGTTCAACAGGTTTTTAATAAGGCCATCAGGGGGGGCAGGTGAGTGGGGGGGGGGCAAGAGTTCAGACGTGCACACACAGCGATGCATTAACTTGTCCATCCCTATTGGAGGAGCTCGTCTCTCCGGCAGCCAATTGCTGAATCCCGACGTTTAGCGTTTCTAAAAAAAAAAAAAAAATTAATAAAAACCTTTGAGCCTTTCACAGTTGGTATGTTCTAGACCAGAACTAGAACCAGGGGGTGGTCAGTGCTAGACCAAGTCCAGGTTGGCTGTAGAAGCAACAATGAGCCCCACTGTGCGCTATTGTGTCATTTCCTTCTGTCCTCGGCTGCTGCAGACAGAAGAAGCTGCCATCAGATGAACCACCAATCCCATCTTGCACAGACACTTTTTTCAAGAGTTGACAAGGACAGCGGCGCCCTCATGTGGGCCCTACTTGGAGGCACAGGCCGCCGCCGACGCCTCCCTCTCCAGGCTGAGGGCGAAGCGGTGGTTGAGGAAGAGCAGCTGGCCGTGAGGCAGCAGGCGGCTGAGCAGGGCGTCCAGGCGCTGGCTCCTCAGCAGGACCTGCAGAGGAGGAGGTGGGGGGGGGGGGGTTTATTGACATCGCAACTGCCACACCCACACAAGTCTCTGAGGCCGAGAGTTGTTTTTGCTAAAGGGCTCAGCCAATCAGCTTCCTCAGAACAGAGAGAGAGAGAGAGAGAGAGAGAGAGAGAGAGAGAGATGGAGACAGAAACAGAGAGAGAGAGAGAGAGAGAAAGAGAGGTGAGAGAGAGAGAGAGAGAGAGAGAGAGAGAGAGAGAGAGAGAGAGAGAGAGAGAGAGAGTTCAGGTGTTTGCAGGTTTGTTAAGAGCCAATAATCAATTGGCCCTTTCATGGCTAAGTTTAGGCTCCCTCTGGAGGCAAAAAGGTGGAATTATATATATATATATATATATATATGTATATATATATACACATTTTTATGTACATATATATGTACATATATATACATATACATATATATACATATACATACATATATATATACATATATATACATACATATATATACATACATACATATACATACATACATACATATATATACATATATATATATATATATATACATATATGTACATATATATACACACACACATATACATACATATGTATGTATATGTATGAACATATAAACATATATATAAACATATATATATATATATGCACACATACACATATATATATATATACACACACACACACACATATATATATATTATATATATATATATATATATATATATATATATATATATATATTTTTATATATATATATATTTGTATATATGTTATGATTCGGCCTCCTCACTAGAGTCTAGCGGCTGGGATGACCACTGAACTGTCATCGTCCCAACCTCATATGAATCATGTACAACAATGTGCTACAAACAGCGGGCTGAGTCTGACCTCGCTGCCGGACCCCAGCAGGTGCAGCTGCTCCAGACACAGCCTGCTGAGGGTCCGCAGGCTGCCCTCGGCCAGCAGCAGGTTGTCGTGCGGCTCACACACCAGCGTGAAGCTCAGGCTCTGCACCGCCAGCCACACGGCGCTCAGCTCCTCCAAAAACGGCTGGCCGGCCCGCAGACGCACCACGCCCACCTGCGCCTCCTGCACCGCCAGGGCCTCCTCACCCGGAGCCACCTCCACCACCGCACCACCACAGGACTCCCGCGAGAGGGAGACGGCACTGCGGACCTGCCTGGGGGGTGGAGGAGGAGGTTGAGGAAGAGTGGGTAGAGAAGGAGGAGGAGGAGAGTGGCAAGGAGAAGGAGAAGGAGGGGTTGGAGGTGGAGATGGAGGAGGGAGGGGTGGAGAAGGAGGAGGAGGAAGAGGACGAGCAGAAGGAGAAGGAGGGGTTGGAGGTGGAGATGGAGGAGGGAGGGGTGGAGAAGGAGGAGGAGGAAGAGGACGAGCAGAAGGAGAAGGTGGAGGTGGAGGGGGAAAGGATGAGGAAGAGGTGGAGGAGTAGGGAGAGAAGAGGGGGGGGGCAAAGAGTCATCCAGAGGTCAGAGTGAAAAAATAAACCCACATGACAGACAGATTATTATTATTATCCATCCATCCATTCATTCATCTTCCATACCCACTACCCACTTATTCCCGAGCTCAGGGGTCACGGGGGTCTGCTGGAGCCTCTCCCAGCTGTCTTAGGGCGAAGGCAGGGTGACACCCTGGACAAGTGGCCAGTTCATCGTAGGGCCACATAGAGACAAACAACCATTCACACTCACATGCACACCTACGGACAATTTAGAATGTTCAATTGACCTCAACATGCATGTTTTTGGAGTGTGGGAGGAAGCCGGAGAACCCGGAGAGAACCCACGCAGACACAGGGAGAACATGCAAACTCCACGACCTTCTTGCTGTGAGGCGGCAGCGCTGTTATTATTATCATTACTATTATTATTATTATCAGATAGAACTGCTAAATCTTAGGCACTGCGCCTTTAATGTGAAGACATTGTGACTGACGTTTATTCTGAAAAGTGAGAGAAGTAGGAAGTAACATGACAGTGAATACACACACACACACACACACACACACACACACACACACACACACACACACACACACACACACACACACACACACACACACACACACACCTGGCCACTGCGGCGACCTTCTCCTTCCGCAGGAGGCGCCTCTCCTCCGGGCTCAGCTCCCGCTGCTGCTCCGACGCCAGCAGCGCCTCGTCCGGGCCGAACAGGCGGCAGTAGAGCAGCCGGGACTCGGACCCGGCGGCGACACCGAGGCTGGGGAGCGGACACACGGTGTGGACCAGAAAGCAGCGCACCATGTCGTCCCGTGACTGCCTGCCCGCCTGCCTTGAAGCCTGGGAGGAAGACGAGCAGCGCAGCGTTTCACTTCCGGGTTGGTCAGCTCCGAGCTGCCACTGCTCCTCTTAACCGCCAGATGGCGCGCGCAGTCTGTGTTATGTTATGTTATGTTATGTTATGTTATGTTATGTTATGTTATGTTATGTTATGTTATGTTATGTTATGTTATGTTATGTTATGTGTTGTTATTTTTCAGTTGATGTTGATGCTGCTAGCATTTTTATGGTATCATCTCTGTCCTGTTTGATGTATTTGTTTTATTATTATTTTTTAAATCAGCGATCATTTTCCCTTGAACTGCTGTGAACCTAGAATATCTCCATTGGGCATCAATAAATGTTATCTAAACTTGTCTTATTTTATTAAAGCAACCATATATTCATTCATGCAGATTCATTTCCAGCATCTGACTTTTTTTTTCTTTCTTTTTTTTGCCTTAAATGTCCCAGGAGTGAGAACATATTTAATTAAACATCTGATGTAAAAGAGGAGTATTTTTTGATATAATAATTGAGACTTAATGAAGCGTGCAAACTGCAGAGGTTTTGTAGCAGCAGGTGGGAACAAACACAGCACAGCTACAACAAGCAGCAGCAGCTGTTCAGCCAACAACAGCTGCTGCTGCTGCTGCTGGTGGATCACGCTGCTTTAACTGCGGCTCGAGCTTGTTTCCATCACTCAGTAATACACCATTAGAGCTAAAATAATGCACAATGGTTGACAGATAGATAGATAGATAGATAGATAGATAGATAGATAGATAACAGTCAAAACTCAATTCAGAAAATCTTGCTGCAGCTTCGCACTGGAAGTAGCAGGAAGCGACTGTGAGTCACAAGTTCCACTTCCCGCTATAAGAACAGACTAGCTGAGTATTACAAAAAGAAAACAGAAAAACAGGATGTACTGAGACAGTTGCTGCCGTGAACAAACTTTGCCGGCTGCTTTCAAGTTTCGAAGGTTTTTTTACATTATCATCTAAATTTGCTGAACATTAGCGAGTGAGCTAACCACAAGTTTTACTTCTGTTTGATTTGTGGTCAAAGCAAATGTAATGGAACACGTTTACCTCACTTAAAAGTCTTTGAAGTTATAATTAGAAACAGTTGACCAGGATTCAGCATCTCCCCCTCCACCGTACCCCATTTCAGGGACCATAAGAATACAATACAGTACAGTACAGTACAGTACTTTTATTGGAGTCTTTGTAGCAAACTTTCCTAAAGTCATTAAACATTATGAGGAAACTGCGGCTCACTGAGGATGTTTGTTAACCTTGATGACCTTTTCCTAAGCTAAACTGAGTTAAGCTAACTAGCCAGAAATAGAAAATAAAATAATAACAAATAAAATAAAGGCATTCCAAATTATTTTCCCTCCATTATTTACCAAGACTTCAGTTAAATAATATCACATGTCAGAGCTGAGGCTCGTTTCACACGTGTTGCTGAGGTCAAAGCCTGGAACCAGCAGTACTGGTCTGTTCATTTCTCAGCACTCGCAGCCAGCAGAAACTGTTGCAAACACAGTTGGCCTCGCCTCTTTTCTTTTGCCGCGGCAGCGGGGACACCGTGTGAATTCAAACTTTGGTGGCCAGCCAGAGGACAAATCACGTGTCTGAGTGTGAAGTGAACTGCTGTGGGGACAAGAGGAGGAGTGTTCAGGAATGTGTGTGTGTGCATGTGTGTGTGTGTGTACACGTGCCGCAGCGGAGGCCACTCCCAGGATCACAGAGCGCGAGGGAGGGAGAGAGAGAGAATTTGAAAAACAGGAAACCAGCATTTCCACCACAGAGGACGAAAAAAAAAAAAACACATTAAAAAAAAATCAGCAGAAGATCAAATGCGGAAGAACCTTCAGAACCAGGAAGAGGAAGTTTACACCACGCACACAATTCCAAATTTAAGAAGAATTCCTACTGAAGGCGCCAATGGCTTTTTTTTGTCTCCTGCTGATTGGCTCTGGACACACTTGTAATTATTAGTCAGACCAGGGACTGGAAAGCTTTTTGACCGGTGGGGCCACAGTGGGTTCTAAAACGTGACAGAGTGGGGTGGAGCAGGAGCAGACGGGTGGAGTGTTTTAGTTGACCCACTTCAGAGGAAAAAAATATATCACAGGCTGCTATTTTATTTATAAGGCATTTTGAGTTATAGTTACATAGAGAACACAAAAACAGGCAATGAATGACAAAACAGACAGAAGACAAGACAAGACAAACAGCATGTGAAAGTTACAGTCATACACATCAGTCCAGAAAATGAGTCAAAGGTGCAGATACGAGGTAGATTTAAAAGTCTACTGGGCCAGGACTAGCTGAAGACCGGGTAGTAGAAACTAGACTGTGCAAAAGAAAGACAAACAAACAAAACAAAGAGTAAAAGCGTAATGGTCAGAGGAATATGGTCCAGAAGTGACAGTCCAGAGGAAGGTGTTGTTCACTTCGAATGCATTTAATAAAGAGTCCCCGTATTTCAAGGAATTTGTGATGTGTGTCTGACAGAGTGAATGGAATGGTATAGTATGGTTATTGGTATGGTTATAGCAAGTTGCTATAACCATACCAAACATAAGAGCTTTTTGAAATGATGAGGGAAGAGTGAGAGAGAAGTTGGAACAGCCCGGTATTATCAAAAGACTGTCGGGAATCAACCGTTCAACAAATATGGTCCCAAAAGGTCCGGAGCTTAAGGCAGGACCAGAAAAGGTGACCCAGAGGCCCATCGGCTGATTTGCATTCATCCCAGGTGGCAGAAACGGAGGGAAATCATGGACTGCTATTTAAAAAGTACTTCAGAGTGATGCTGTTCTTCAGGATATTATCATCATCACTGTGGCAAGGAAACATGAGAGCACAGGGTAACTAAAACCTTAATAAGGTTTATTAATATAGTTTCATATTCAGCAGGCCAGATTAAAAAGTTTAAATGGCCACACATGGGCCTGGGCCATAGTTCACCCGCGCCCGAGCTGGACTCTGCCCACTTTTGTAAAAATGACAAAACAAAAAACAGGAGGCTTTGAGGATATATTAAAAAAAAATAAAATGAATAAATACTCAGTGAAAGTCAGAGCTCAAATCAATGGTCTTTTATTCAAACCCAACGACACACACACACACACACACACACACACAAACACACACACACACACACACACACACACACACACACACACACACACACACACACACACACACACACACACACACACACACACACACACACACACACACACACACACACACACACACACACACACACACACACACACACACACACACACACACACACACACACACACACACACACACACACACACACACACACACACACACACACACACACACACACACACAAAAGATAAAAAGAACCCAAAGCAAAACAGGGGGAGGGGCGCTCCAAACTCTTGCTGACCTGCAGCAGAAAACAAATATATTTACATGATCAGACTGCAAAGTGAACAGGAAGTCAGGTTTTTTGCTTTGGGATCTTTTAAATGGTGTCAGAAGAATGGAACTGAAGCAGCAGATGATTTGGTGAATAATAAAATAAAAAAATTAAAAAACAATTTCCATGTTATTTTTCCCCAAATCTCTGCAAAAATAATAACAAATAATAATGATAAAATGATAATACACAATACACAAAAAGGGAAGAGGGAGGGGAGAAAGCACCTCATCAAAGCAGGATATTCAAGTGCATCAAGAATAAAGAAAAAAAAAAAAAATCACATTTGAAATGTTTAAAAAAAAAAAAATCCAACAGGAGGTGCTGTGGTTTTCCGCTGAGGGGGAGGGTGGGTGTGGGGGGGGGGGGGGCATTGCAGTTGGGCAGTGATTTGTGCTGCAAATATAATTTAAAAAAGACACACACACACACAAGCAGACGGTCCCAGTGGTTTTTCTCCAATCAGGTCAATCAGGTCAATGTTCTCCTTCCATGCAGCTCCAGATCAAAACGTCTCTCACATTATTGCATCAAGGACTCGCTGGGCCAGTGGGCGGGGCCTCAGGCTGGTCCACGGCCACCGCCAGGAATTTAGAAAAAGTAAAACGATAAAAAAAAAAAAAACACAATGAGTATGAGGCAGGCAGGCTGTGAGGCAGGCAGGTGGCGCTCACAGCTTCTTCAGCCGGCTGTACATGTCCCTCTTGCTGCGCTCGCCGGCCCACGTGCGGCTCTTGAGGCGGAACCTGCGCAGGTCGTCCTTGAAGTCCTCGTGGTGCATCGGCCGGTAGGACTGAGGCTCGCACAGGCGCTGGGTCGGGGGAGGGAGGATTGGGGGCACAGCAGAGAGGAGGCAGTGAGACACCACACACACAAACTACCAAACTACAGGCCAGGGACCGTAATAGTTAGCTAGTTATAAAATAGCTGTATTTATCCATTTTTCCAGTGTTTTAAGAGTCATGTCAGTCAAGAGCTAAACACACACGGGGCTCTGAAGGAACTCGTTCTGTTGCAGCTGCTTTGGTTCATTTTCAGTTGACATTAGAGCAACATGTTTTCTGCACATTCGATGATAGATCTTTCCACCTATAAGGTGGGTCAACAATCTGCTGCTGCTCATTTTAGAACCCATTGGGGCCGCACCAGTCAAAAAGTTTGCCTGGCAGAAGCTAACCCTGGAAGGATCGATAGATAGATGCTCCAAGACGGAAGACAGCTGGATAGATAGTTGGATGAAAGATAACAGATCAATAGATGTATAGAACTACAAAGTCCAACAAGTAGCCCTGCGCTACACCGCATTACTGTTTATAATAATTATCATCATAATAAATATGATGATGATGATTATTATAATAATCATAATAAATATGATGATGATTATTCTTATTATAATCATAATAAATATTACGATTATTATTATTATAATCATAATAAATATGATTATTCTTATTATTGATATTATAATATCATTAATAATAATAATAATAATCATCATCATCATCAATAATGAAAAGTGGACCGTTCTTGCAGTCGGTCCCCAGCAATAGGTACAAGGATGACCTTTGACCTGCGCAGCAGGACTCACCTGGTGTCGCGGGAAGAAGTCCTTGTATCCGTCCTTGAGGACGTAGAGCTCGGGGTAGTGCAGCCTGGGGTAGTCGTTGAGGTCGCGGTCCCGCTGCCGCACAAAGCGGCACATGCGGGGCCCGCGCTCCGAGGAGAACTCGCAGTGGAAGACCAGGATGACGCGCCGGTCCGGCCGGGACGAGACCACGGGGTCCCGGAACAGGACGTCTTCCACCTGGTCCTCCTGGTGCAGGTTCAGGGCTCCCTGAGGAGGGGGGACAGACGGAGACTTAGACCAACCTAGACTTCCACGCATCCATCTTCAATACCCGCTTCTTCCTGCCCTCAGGCTCTCTGGAGCCTCTCCCAGCCGTCTTAGGGTGAAGGCAGGGTGACCCCCTGGACCAGTGAATGCAAACTCCACACAGGAAGGACCCCAGTGGACCCCAAAATGAAACCCACAACCTTCTTTTTTGCTGCGAGGCGACAGCGGTAACCACTGCACCACCGTCAACGTAGACTTAGCCCCCCCCCAAAAAAATTACAATTAAAATCGCAGCATCAATGATGGAGCACCTTGATGTGTCCTCCTTCAAACTCGTACGGGTAGCGGCAGTCGATGACGATGATCTTCTCCACCAGGGGGCTGAAGTGACCGGAGAGCGCCGCCTCCATCTGGGGAACGCGCAACATTTGTTTTACACTGCAATGCCACCCGGCGGATCAGCGGAGACGCGCATGCGGCGAGGGGGGCGGGGCTTACCACATCCCCAGTGATGTACTTGATGTCCTGGAGTTTGCCGCCGACCGTGGGCAGGACCAACAGCTGAAAGACGATTGAGACGATTTCAGGCCAACTAAACCAAGAGTGCAATGGCGCCCACCAACAGATGGGGGTGGGTTCTAGGGGGTTCCACTGTAATTGGACTACCAAAGTCAAACATTCACATTTCATCTTATTTTGCACTGTATTAAAACACCAAACACTACACTGTACAACATTTTAAATTAACAAACTTCTGATCTGCAAATAGATCAGAAGTTGGCCAGTGGCAAAATATTAAGGGCTGCACAAAATAATTATTTTTCATAAGTTAATCAATTTTCCTTTTTGTTCCTTGATTAAACTAGCCATTTACCTTTTGATGACCTAAGCACTTATTCTTTCGATTAATCAAAAATCTAAATTATTCATCTTTGTTCATGACTAATCCAACGATTCATTTTTTTCAATGATTCGTTTTTTGATTAATCTAACAATTTTTTTCAATGGCCTATCGGCTCAATAGTTTTTCAATTATTGATTATTTATGCATTTAATTATTAAAGAAAAAAAAAGCTAATTCACTGGTTGCAAACGCCCTAGTAGATGGAAAATTTCCTTGCACTGTCACAAATTTGAAGAGCACAGTGCAACCCCGTAGGGGGCAGCCTGGAGCCCACGTGGTGAAGTCTCACCTTGGTGCCGTCCTCGCCGTCCAGCAGCTTCTCGATTTCGGCCTGGCAGAAGGACTTGGACCTAAACAGAGAGCAGCCCTGCGAGACCACCAGGAGCCACATTAGAACCAGTCAAAGAGCCTCCATCATCATCACCTCCATCATCATCATCTCCATCATCATCATTTACTCACCGCTTTTGGGGAGTCGGGGCTCTGCTGCAGGCTGCTGTCCAGCGAGCCTGCCAGACTGCGCCGCCTCTTCACCCTGATGGGCGTGTTCTCGTCCCCGGGACAGTCGGGCCGCTTGGCGCAGGGCCGGGACACCGGGCTTGGCATGGAGGGGGATCGGAAGAGGGTCCGCGGCCGATAGCGGATCACCGGCTGAGTTGAGGACGGACGGATGGACAGACCAACTCAGACACACTTCCACACATAATAAATCCATAAATCAAGACTAAAGACTCGAAGGCTCCAGACTGCCCCCTAGATGCATGCGCGACGAGTACATGCAATAATGAAATAAACGGCAAATAATGAAAAATTAAAAAAAAAATAATTAAGTCAAATTAACTGAAAAATTAATTGTTACATTCGGCGATAAAAAAAAAAAATTGTTAAACTAATAAAAAAAACAAAATGGCTAGGTGCAGTTGCTGACCAGAAGTTAGAGGGCGCCACTGTGCTTCTAGTGGGAAAAAAAAAGAAAACCGAGGGAGACTTACGGAATCCTCTGCGGCGCTCTCGGCCACCAGCGGAGCAGTGAGCAGGCTCGCCATCCCCGACGGCATCCCGGAGTCGTTCTGCATGTCACACAGCAGGGGGCAGCGTTACACCACAAACAGCTCGCAGGCCAGCAAAACTTTTAGCCGAGAAGCTAGCGGAGCCGAAATGACCTGACCTCCGATTGGTCGTCCATGATGGCCAGGAAGCTGTCATCCTCCTCCTCCTCCTGCTGCTGCTGCTCCTCGGTGTTGCCGTTGTTGAGGGAGGAGCGGCGCAGGAACTCGGGGCTGGAGTCACAGAAGCTGAGCCGCTGGACCGCAGGAGAAATGAATGAATAAATACGTACATTCATTTACACATTGAAGTGAATTTCTCCGACAAGGACATCGTTACAGTCTCAAAAAAATACCACTCGCCTTTTCTACATATGGGTCAGCATGAGCGCCATGCATGATGGGATACACTGCCACTGGGTTCAGTGACCATCGGTTGTAAGCGATGCATTGTGGGATACGATGAGTGGACTATATGGTGAATATCCATGTTCACTCAGGATGCGTATGTGGCTAAGAAATGGCGTAGCCCCTATATAGTGACAATAGGGGGCGATGTAGGACACAGCCTCAGTTATTTATTTATGTATTTATATACATTTCTATGGCAGGTGGAATACATTGAGCGGACTACATAGTGAATACCGACGTCTTTAAAATAGCATGGCCCACGTGTAATGACTATATACTGACAGTAGGGGGCGATGCAGGACGCGGTTGTTTTATTTTTTTTCATCGAAGGAAGAGACGAACCATGAGGGCAGGAGCCGAGCAGGGCCGCTGGGCAAACGCCTCCTTGGATTGGCTGCCGCAGCTGCTGAAGGAGCGGTTGCGAGATCGCGACGCAGGCATGGCCGGCTTCTTGAACTCGAAACCCTCCTGGAAAACAAAACAAAACAACAAAGTCTCATTTTTAATCGGCGCTGTGAGCGGCACAGGTCGGAACAATGTTGGAGAAATCAGTCACGACGCGGGAACTCCGTTGCTATGGCAACAAAATGCATCTTGTGTTTTTTTTTTCCCCCAGGTATATGAAAAAGTCTCAACGCTGACCTCGGGCACGTTCTCCTTGTTGTCGGGCCGCGACTTGGACGCCAGCTGCTGGCTGAAAACCCCGTAGCGGCGGCAGTCCTGGTCCTGGTCCTTCATAGACGGGCTGACGCTCTGGAGGTGAAGCTGCGGAGTGAGAGGGTGTGGGGGTTAAGACATGAGGTTCTTGTCCGGCAACTTATTGCAAGTTCCAATATCAATAAAGATTAAAAAATAAAAAAATGTCACATTCGCAATGAATGTGGATTTTTTTTTTTTTTTTTTTTTTGGGAACACATGCAAGAGAGAAGAGAAATTAAAATGTGCTTACTGGTAATGAGTTGATTCTCCTGATTGGCATTTTTCTATTATTGACAAGAGGAGAGAGAGAAGGTGTGAATTAGAAATGAAATGCTGAAAAGCGCGGGGGTGGGGGCAGAACTGGCCCGTCCGCAAACAAAGTTCAACAACTTCAGGTTCCTGGTTCCACTTACTGGTTGATGATTCTGCTCGACTGCGCCATGGCCTGTTCGAACCTGAGACCAAAGGACAACAACACTGACCAAGTGTACTGGGATATTTAACACAGCCACACACAACGAAACAAGTGGGGGTGGGGGGTGGGGTCATCTTTGAGTTCCAGGAGGAATTCAGTTGGATGAATTGGAAGTTGGATGAATGCAAAGACACAAGAGGTGGCCTGTGCCCACCTGTATGCAAAACCACCAGTCAAGGACCAAGTGTGTGTGTGTGTGTGTGTGTGTGTGTGTGTGTGTGTAGTGATGCACTAATCTGCCATATGCGTGCTGCTGCAGCCTCCCTCGCCTGCCGCCAAACCCCCTTCTCCTGCAAGAGCCTTTTGTCTGGCGAGCAGAGAGAGCGTGCGTGTCCCATTCAGCAGCAAGGGGGAGGAGAGAGTGTGTGTGTGTGTGTGTTGGTGGGGGGGTTAGTCGGTCGCCCTCGTTTCAATAGCCCTAACGCAGAGGAGACCCCTGCCCCTTTCCTTTTTTCCTCCTCCCACTGGAATAACGCTGCATGCAGGGAGTGTGCCAAAGCCTTGGGGGGGAAGCAGGGGGTTGGAGGGGGGGGGCAGTCTGAAGTCTCCTAGCAACCAAGCAGCTGTTAGAGCTGCAGATGAAAGGTGATTCTTTGGGAGGCAAAATGCAGCTGTAAGGAACTCATCGGGCGGCGGCAGATGTCTGCGCACTCAGAGGAGGGCCACCCAAGATTAGCCAACGCCGCTGATAACACCCCCACCAAATTACATTTCTTGCCTCTCTCGCTCAACTTTAAGGGATTTAAAGTTGTCAACTCCTTGCAGGACTCCAGACTAACTTTTTTTCCCCCACTTGGAGCACAGTGGCACTTGAAAGGCAAATATTCACATTTCCTTTTATTTTTCACTGTAAATTCGCGATGAAATACTTTTGACGATAAATGCAGAAACCACGTCTTAAATTCACAAATCTCAAACCAGGGCTGCACCAATGATTGATTAATTTATCAATAGTAGACCAATTCATATATGGTCGCCTCAGCCCTGCTGAATATTTTTGTATTTTTGTATATTTTTTTTAGAGAAAAGGTATATATTCTGGTTGTACATGCGTGAGTAGATGGGAAAATTTTACTCGCATCATCTCAGTTTTGAGGTGCGAAATGCGACCAGTGAAGGCGGCAGTCTGGGGCCTCATCTGCCACCCAGGGACCAACGGCAGGAACCCGTAATCCTGAAGATGACCCAAGCCGAGGTGGGGGGAGGGGAGGAACATTAATTAGGACAGTCTCACTATTACTTACGAATCATCCAGTTCAGCAGCGTCCATGGGGCTCGGGAGGTCCGTGTCAATGCCTGAGGAGGGGGGCGGGGGTGGACGGAGAGCCGACAACAGGGGTCAATGCAAGGGACGAGGTGGCTCAAGGCATGATGGGAGCTGATCGATCAAGAAGCTTGCCGAGATATTACAGCATACCACCAAAAAACAGCCATCTAACCCATGTCTAAAAGATGTCAACAACACCAGGTCATACACGTGACCGTGACGCTCCTACATTATGGAACCATCTTGTAAAAACAAAACTAGGCCACGAGGACTCACCAGAATCAGATGAGATGTCAGAAGCAAAGGAGGGGACTTTCTCCAGCGGGGGATGTTTGCCCCTCTTCGGGGTGTCGCTGTGGCTGTGTGCGGGGGAGACAACACACGGGGGACATTAGTAAACCCGAACCGGCCTTATGAAAGCAGCGACAGTTGTGAGGGGGGGGGGGAGTAATACCTTCCGAGTACGGCTAAGTTGACCATGTCCAGAGCCAAGTTGGTGAGCGGGGACAGCACTCCGGCCGTTTCGTGGGAGAAGAGGCTGCGGCAGTGCGAGGCGGTCAAGCCGGGCTCGAGCCCGGGTCCCGGACGTGAGAGCGAGGAGAGGCCGGGGATCGCGTCGGGCCTGCTGCTCTTTCCGGAGCCGTTACTGGAGGAAGGAGGGCTGCTGAAGGCGCCTATCGTTTCCATCGTCTCGTGTGTTCGGAAAGGAGGATAGGATAGGAGGTCTGCCTTTCGTAGAAGACTCGTTTGAAAAACAATCGCAAGAATGAGCAGGACGGCGCTGTCTTGAAGCTAACCCGGAAGCTAAGCAGCCAGTTCGAAAAAATACATCTCCACAAGGCGCCGTCTGATAAAACACGGGCAAAGGAAGCGTTTCGGTAGTTCAGTGTGGAGCGAAGGCTTGCTAAAAAAAAAAAACAGAAAACAAACAAACAAAAAAATACATTAAATCTTTAAATCCACATGGCTGTCTGGCTGCACCAGCTAGCAGAAGTCCCGCGGCTTGGTCCTCTGCCGAGTGCAAGTGACTCGCTGCCGCAGCTATTTATGTTTAAAATGGGAGCTCAGACGCGCCAAGATGTCAGCCAATCATTGCCACCGTTCAACTCCGCCGCCCAATCAGAATCACTTCGCTGTTGTCCTCTTGCCAAATGCGGGAGATGAACGGAGCCAGCGAGGACGACGTCACACAGCGCTCGAAATTCGTTCATCTTTCTTCTCGAATGTCCTTTGTTCCCGGGGATTCGACCACTTTTAACTCAAATACAACAGTCTAATGATAAAAAAAAAGACTTTTAAAAACATAATTTTAAATTAACGCATTAAGTTTTTTTTCCCTTTTTCTTTGAACTAAACTAAATGAATACAAGTAGAATTTGTTTTCTTGCAGTGAAACTAATAAGTGTTTTTGGAAATAAACACCAAACTCGATGTTTAAAGGTTGATCTTTCCCTGTTCCGTGGGAGTTTCATTCCTGTCCTTAAACACCAGGCATCATTCCCCCAAAATTGATCTCATTTGTGGCATAAAATCCACCCGGAAGCATCAAGACAGAATGAAAGCAGGCGACGGTGGCTGAGGCCCTGTTGTTAGACGCTCATTGTCGCCCATTGTGTTTATTTCAAGTTAGGGGTGCTGCCCAAGCTGGTGGACAACAATGAGACACCTACCTGTATATGACTAGTTCAACCAGACTGCAAATATCCCAACCACTCAGACAACTCCAGAACAGACAGGCTTTTTTTTTTTTTTTTTTTTTTTTTTTTTTTTTTTTTAAGCCTGTAGGTTGCTGTGAGCTTGCTCGGTGGCTGTGGCTCCTACAGCTGCTCTTCTTCTCCAGGAGAACAACATGTTTCACACACACGCACTCAGTGCTTGTATATTCCGTTTTATATTTTGTCGAGTATGCAGTTCTGTGTAATCTACAGTCGCTATCTTATCAGGTTGGCAGCAGCCATTCCAGCACAACAACAAGACATTAGTGTCCCAACAAGCTCTTTCTAACTTTAAACATGGTCTGTGTGTGTGTGTGTGTGTGAAAGAGAGAGAGGCGGTGGGGGTTCACTGTCCCGCAGCTTGTCTCCGTGGCCACGGCCTGTAATTCAGTGGGCCGCCGAGGTATCTGCGTGATTGCCATCTCCGATGTTAATGAAGCGCGATGAGCTCCTGGAGGAGGCCGGGGCTGAGGCCGTCATCCGCCCTACATCTCAAAAGAGACGGATAGATAGAGAGAGACGGCAACAGGAGGGAGAGACCCCTCCCCTTCACACACACACACACACACACACACGCACACCTGAATACAAGACCTTCTGTTCACACCAAAACTACGTCAACTCCCCTCTGGTTCAACACTTCCTCCTTCACGCAGCAAAGCGAAAGGTGACACTGTGGCGCAGTCGAAAAAAAATAAAGGAATCGTGAGCTCTATGTTTGCAAACATATGTGTGTGTGATATCTTAAAAAGTTTTTCGTGGCTTCCCACTCAGGAGAGAACCGACAGACAGAAACATCCGTCCGCTGCCTCTCAATCGGTGGATCAGCCTGGAGGCTGCATGCCGGCGCAGGCATTTTACTCAGCAAAACTTGCGTCTCTGCAATTTTCTGCTCTCCATATAAAAGAAATATGTGACAGACCTTTTATTTCCCCTGCCCACCCTTCTTCACGTTTATTGTTCAGAGGCAGTTACCGCTGCTCTGTGAAACAAGGTGCCGTGTTATTTTTGTTGGTGTTTTTTTTTTTTTGTACAACTTCCTGTGGTGTGGTCCGGGTGGTTTCAGGATCACACCCCGCAGCGCAGCCTGGAGTGTGTGAACCTGTTTTTTAAGAACCCAGTGACTTCCACTGTGCTGATTTGTAAACACCTTTGCTGCATCTCCTCACTGGGCATCTAATCTCACTTTATTATGGGTCGTAATCAGTCCCACCTTTATTTGTATTCAACAAACCAGCGGTTGTTTGCAGGACTGTCAGAAGGACGTTACAGCAGCAGTGCTAGGAACACAGTGGCGCCCACGCACTTTTTTAGAGGCGCATACAAAGAAAATTTTGAGTGGGGCACCGCACTTTGACGGCAAAATTGGCGCCCACATTTTGAAAGGACTTGTAAGGTTACATTAAAAGGACTTGTAGAGTCACGTTTTACAAGTCCTTAGAGGACAGTGGCGCAGTCCTTGACACGGTCCTTCAAGGGCTTGTAAAATGTTTCTTTTAGAAGGACTTTTAAAGTTACATTTTCACGTGTTCTCTTATGTTCACTGTATTTTACTGATAAAAGCTTTGACAATAAAGGCATAAACTACAATGTTTTAAACTCACAAACTTCTGATCTGTAAGCAGAACAGAAGTTGTTTCAGCGACAAAATATCAGACGATTATTTTTTAAATTGATTAATCAACCCATCATTTCCCCCACAAACAATCGATTAATCTGCCAATGTTTATTTCAGTTAATCAATGTCAATTACGGTCTCAAATGTCAGTGGCAGAATGTGAGCGTCCTCGATGGTGATCAGGTGGAGGCCGCCGGCCGATGGGATGCTGTCCTCCCGCTCGCAATATTTGCATTTGTCTCATCTGTAAATGTTTTGTGTCTGTGTGTTAACATTCACACATCTGACGTGCGAGGGGTTGGGGGTGGTGGGGGTGGGGGTTTGGGAAGGGTCGGGGGATGGGGGTTGACAGTGGCGATGCCTGTCGAGAACAGCTGTTGCTGCTTCTGCTGCTGCTGCTGCTGCTGCTGCTGCTGCCACAGAGAACCAAATCAAAGCTTTAGCAATCACAGCCTAGCCTAGCCTAGCCTAGCCTAGCCTTGCACTCCAACTTGATCCAATCTGAGCTGAAGCACACGTGACGAATAAAATAAAACATTAAGGAAAACAAACGTGGAAACTCAGAGCGTGAATTTCAGAGCGGCATTCCCGCTTCCCCACCAAGCCAAGCCAAGAGACGAGACGGGACGTTTTTTTTGTCGCCAGATAAGCTGGTGAAAACTGAGTCAGCGTGGTTTCCGAAGAGACATCTGCTGCCACTGCGGCGGTGCGATCAGCTTCGATGTCGTCTCATTGCTCCGGCTTCGTGCTTGAGGAAACATCAGGCGACTGAGGTCGAGCAAAAATAGGGTAGAATGAAGTTTGGAGCAGCAGTTTCCGCCCTGGTGGAGGA
The DNA here is from genome assembly GCA_009823395.1 of Thamnaconus septentrionalis. Classification (NCBI taxonomy): domain Eukaryota; kingdom Metazoa; phylum Chordata; class Actinopteri; order Tetraodontiformes; family Monacanthidae; genus Thamnaconus; species Thamnaconus septentrionalis. The sequence continues at coordinate 1,477,518 of CM020517.1, forward strand.
GGAGCAGCCGCCCCCTGCTGACCATCGTCCACTCTTATTGTTAAGTATCAGCTGGTGTCAATGAACACTCTCCCGCCACGACTGGGTCACTCTTTACACTGGTCACCCCCCACCACAGAGTCCGGGGTGAGGTCAGTGGAGGAGCAGTGGAAGTGGGGAGGGGGTGGCCCTGCAGCCAACAGATGGACGCTGGAGAAGAAGCTCCGGCCTCTGGCTGGAATTCTGAAAGGAGACAAAAGACGTTGGGGGCTGGAAGACGGCGGGAGAAGGAGGAGGTGTGGAGGAGGAGCCCACCCGTCCTGGAGCCCAGAGGAGCTCTTCAGGCTTTTAGGAGGTCTTCAGGTCTTCAGGAGGTCTTGAGGTCTTGAAGAGGTCTTCAGGTCTTCAAGAAGCTGAACGATGCCTTGTTCAGTTGGAGAAACTGCAGTCAGTTGTTTTCATTGAGCCTGGAGGAGCCACTGCAGTCAGAGGAGACAGTTGGGCACGTGTCCACTAGCGCTACTCGTTTCCGTCCACCTCTACTCGGTACGGTACGCCTTGGCGTGGTTGTTTCCACTGCGACTTGGTCCTAGATCAGCGTGGGTGGAGAACCTTTGGTTTGCCTTGCAGCATAACAGGTTGATGTCTGTTATGCCTTCAGTGTCATTAATAGGTTTTCCTTTTCGCTTTGACTGTGTTTTTGTTTTGTTTTTTACAAGACATTCTAGTAGGGCTTAGAATTGATTAATGCTGTCGACTTGTATCGAAACACTGCCCTAGCAGAGAAAATGTAGACGCTGAAACGATCACTTGAGTCAGAGTCATTTATTATTAGACAAGAATGTCTGGACAACTTAAGTCCACTCAAAGCACCAAACAGCAACAGCTTCATTAAGCCAGTTTTAACACGCTAGCAGCGTTAAAATCGTTCGAAGCGGCGAAACTGAAGAGAGCCGCGGCCGACTATTCTCTCATCGCCCACCGGCATAGTCGAGGCCGTCTCCCTCCTGTTGCCCACCGGGTCGGCGATCCATCCATCCATGTTTGCGCCAGTGGAAGCGCCTACAAACCGAGCCGAAGTGCACCCGTGGAAACATGCCAAAAAAGACGTTCACTCTTCATCTCCTCAAAGTGGCTAATCAACATCTCCGCAGCACTGATTCAAACTCTGATCAGCAGATGCTCAGACCCTCAGAGTTTCAGCCGCTGCAGCCGGCCTTGACTGGGTTTTCCTTTGCCGTGATCAGAGGTGATTATTCAAACTCATTTTGGGTCTTTAACCTGAGACATCAAATCACTCGGACAGAAACACTTGCTTTAACTCTCAAGACTGCAGAGGAATTTTATTACAATTAAGTGAGCTGGAAAAGATACAAAAAAAATCGTTGATTTCAGACAACCGTCAAATGTTTGAAATTAAACAACTAACCCTAACCCGTTGAATAAACAAAATGTTGACACTCTCAGAGGAATTTACTGATGTTTCTTTGAAGGAATTGTGAGCAACATTTGCTGCCTCTAAAATGAAGCTGTGTGTGTGTGTGTGTGTGTGTGTGTGTGCGCGAGCGTCGGTTGGCTCGTCCCATCTGCTGCAGCGATGGCCTCAAGTCATGGATGGATGACTCCAGGGATTAAACAGGAATCAGAGGTTAAAATGTTCCTGCTCTGGATTCACTGGTTGAACACTGCTGAGGGTCAAAGGTCAGACTACACACACACACACACACACACACACACACACACACACACACATATATGTATATATATATAAATAACGTTTTTTCATGAATGAATCCCTACTTTAAAAAATACTAAATACACATTACCTCACTTTGCTAACATTCGGGACTGTTTTTAAAACACATTTTCAGAGAAGTCTGCTGGATACTTCAAAGTCAAAGGGCAGAAATAACTTTCAGGAACTGTGACGTCAGACACAGCAACGCTGCACGGGTTCCTTTGTAGAATGGCGCCACCTGCCGGCCAATTGGAAAACGTAGAGTGTTTATTAAAAAAAAATCCAAAACTGAGGGGAAAAAAACTACAAAAATGGCAGCTCTGCCCGATCTAAAGCAAAGTTGTGCAGTAAGGGATTAAATTATGTGTATATGTGGTTTTTATTCTATTATATTGAATTATAGTTATATTGAAAATACTCAATAAACGTGTATTTTGCAGACAGCTGATCGCTTGGATTTAATTATTGATTGATTCAAAGGAGGATGAATCAATTCAGCGTGTTGGCACTTATTCTAACGATGTGGAAAAATCCTGCGGACAGCCCGTTGAAATGCGCCGCATACCGCTAAACCACCAGCAGAAGGCAGTGTCGGACCACTCAGCTGCCTGATGAGGCACGAAACGTGAATGTATTCTCACCCACCTTGGAAATATTTCTTCAATTTATACGACCAGACCAAAAAACAACCGGGAGTGTACTTCAGCTTCTTCATTATTATTATTATTATTATTATTATTATTATTATTATTATTATTATTATTATTTCTTCGGCAACATACACACACAGAACACAAGTGCCCTCTGGCGGCAGATACCGTTAAGGTTGTAATTAAAACAATGGTACCGTGAGACATTCATCCATACAATATATAACAAAATGTATCTCAGCCAAGAAGGAAAAACCCAAAGACAACTTGAATATTAATCAGAAACATAAGTAATACCAATGCAAACTTAATACGAATAATTTCAGTTAATGCATCATGGATCACGTCCAGGGTGCCACATATGGTTTTCAATCTCAAAGGGTAGCACATCCAGCTACAAGAGTGTCCTGGGGTTGATATACACAACATTCCAAGTGATAAAGCACAAAGTGAGGTATATCATCTAGTCTTACTGAAAGTAACAAAAATAAACAGGTAGACAATGTTCTTACTGTAAATGTGTCATCTGGTTTAGTATTTTTGGTTTCAAAAAAGTGCAACAGCAAGTTGCAACAATAAGTTGTAGTGCAAGAACAACAAAAACGTGCAACAACAACAAATAACACTTATATAAAAATAATAAATTCAAATGTACAAAAACAGACAGAATAAAATAAAATAAACAATAAATACCACGCAAATACTTAATGATATAAATGAACAGTTACCTGAAACAAGGTAACACAAATGGTCTAAAAAAAACAATGTTGAATAATTAGGTCTTAAAACCACCCACTCCTAAAATCTGTGCTTCCTGGCTTTTCTAGAGGCAAAGTCACTTATGACATCACTGTAAGAAATCTGATGGCCAACCTTGTTGTTGATACTAATCACTGGCGGTCGACTCAGTCTTTCTTGCGCCATGGAAGATCTCAAGTAGTTCTTGATCAATTTGAGCTTGGAAAAGCTCCGCTCTGCAGAAGCAACTGTCACAGGGAGAGTGCAGGCTACCCGTAGAGGCAGAGGCATTAAGAATCACTAGGTCTACATCAGCAGCTGCACTCTGTTGAAAGTGTGTTTTTGTACAATAATATATCTTTGATCATATAGAAATCATCATTTATACATGTAAAAAAAAAATTGAATTATTTTTTTTTTTTATGTGATTGTTCTTGGGGGTCCCCTAATGGCCTTGGGGCCCTAAGCCGTCGCTTACTTCGCTTATGCCTTGGGCCGGCTCTGCTGGCAGCACATCACCCCTACCCTCAAACGTCTCCACTGGCTTCCGGTTAAGTTCCGCACCACCTACAAACTTCTTCATCTCAGCTATAAATCTCTCCATGCCCAGGACACCCACAGTACCTGTCTGACCCATCCCAGAGCCTGAGATCATCTGATTCGGGGCTCCTCATCATCCCACCCAGCAACAAGCGTACTCTTGGTGACAGAGCCTTCAGTGTGGCTGCCCCTGTCCTCTGGAACTCTCCCCCCTCTGCTATTCGCCAGCTGCCAACACTGGACTCTTTCAAATCTAATAATGTGTTTAATTTTGTTATGTGAAGCGTCCTTGGGTGTCTTGAAAGGCACTATATAAATATAATTTTTTATTATTATTATTATTATTATTATTCAATGCTTATTTATTCGTTGGAATGAAGACTTCTAAATTTTTGAATTTAAAGAAGCATCCTGGGGGAAACACCACCAAATAATCTTGAACTTATACAACAATTCAAACATTAAAACCATGAAATATCTAACTCATGAGCGCGCTGTCAAATCTGAAAAAACTTAGGCTTGGATCAATGTTGTGAAATTAATCGTTGTTACTCCTTTAAATCTTTTAAGTTGAAAGGATAAGAAGATTACAACTTCGTGCTGCTGCTGTTGTTACTGCTTGTGTCCAACAGGTGGCAGCAGAGGCCCGGCAACTCTGGGAAAGGGGCGGGTCTGCCTCCACCTGTCAACCTGTGTGGTCTTGTGTGAAACTTTCACTCGGCCCCTAATAAAAACACACTAAATTAGCAGCCAGAGTCAAAGAGCTGGAAGTGTCTACCGCTCCCATTACGGCTCCCATCACTCCCAGTACACATGTCTGTCTTTGTTTGCCATGCGTCTCCATGGAGACGCTGCTTTGATCAGCAGACTGGAGGCAGTAATTGTCCTCTGGTGGGCAGCAGCTGCAGGTGCTGCAGGAGCTTGCAGGATCTTCAGGAGCCGCAGGTAAAGCAGGAGATTGTTGGAGGTAGTTGAAGCTGCAGGAGCTGCAGGTGTTGCAGGTGCCGTAGCAGGTTGTAGGACCTGGAGGAGATTGTAGGAGGTTGTAGAACTTCGTAGGAGCTGCTGGACGTTGCAGGAGCTGCAGGAGGTTGCAGGGGATTGTAGGAGGTTGTAGGAGGTATCAGGAACTGTAGGAGCTGCAGGAGGTTGCAGGGGATTGTAGGAGGTTGTAGGAGGTATCAGGAACTGTAGGAGCTGCAGGATGTTGCAGGGGATTGTAGGAGGTTGTAGGAGGTATCAGGAAATGCAGGAGCTGTAGGAGCTGCAGGATGTTGCAGGGGCTTGTAGGAGGTTGTAGGAGGTATCAGGAGCTGCAGGAGCTATAGGAGATGTAGGAGCTGCAGGATGTTGCAGGGGATTGTAGGAGGTTGTAGGAGGTATCAGGAGCTGCAGGAGCTATAGGAGCTGTAGGAGCTGCAGGATGTTGTAGGAGGTTGTAGGAGGTATCAGGAGCTGTAGGAGCTGTAGGAGCTGCAGGAGGTTGCAGGGGATTGTAGGAGGTTGTAGGAGGTATCAGGAGCTGCAGGAGCTATAGGAGATGTAGGAGCTGCAGGATGTTGCAGGGGATTGTAGGAGGTTGTAGGAGGTATCAGGAGCTGCAGGAGCTATAGGAGCTGTAGGAGCTGCAGGATGTTGTAGGAGGTTGTAGGAGGTATCAGGAGCTGTAGGAGCTGTAGGAGCTGCAGGAGGTTGCAGGGGATTGTAGGAGGTTGTAGGAGGTATCAGGAGCTGTAGGAGCTGCAGGAGGTTGCAGGGGATTGTAGGAGGTTGTAGGAGGTATCAGGAGCTGCAGGAGCTATAGGAGCTGTAGGGGCTGCAGGAGGCTGCAGGGGATTGTAGGAGGTTGGAGGATCTGCAGGTGATTGCAGGAGCTGTAGTAGCTGCAGGGGGTTGCAGGTGCCGCAGGTGTTGTAGGAGCTGCAGGTGCTGGTTGTGCCGCAGATGTTGCAGGAGCTGCAGGTGCTGCAGGTGTCGTAGGAGGCCGCAGGAGCTGCAGGAGGTTGCAGGAGCCTGAACCCCTGGGGCTGGAGGAGCCTGTTACAGCGCCCCCTGGAGAGTGTAGTATCTGAACTTATGTGCATGAGCCCATTGTATATGAACTTAGGTTCATGAACTCATTACCAAGAAGGACCCGGGTTGAACCTCTCCATATAAGGCAGTAATCGATTCCATATGGTGCCTCGGCGAAGGGTTCTGGTCAATGGGCCTCTTGTTATTCAGCCCTGCCAGCAAAATCCTTCTTCCGGTAGACACTTGGGGGTACGGCCAAGAAACGTATAGATTCTCCCCCACTCCTAGTATCTTCATCTCAGGCTACAGGGGGTATAAGAGGAGATGTGAACAAAGGATCCTTGGGAGTTGCTCACATCAGGCCAAAGAGATCCCCCAGGCGACCTAGGTGCCTGTTTGACTTCTGACTTCTTTGCAATAAACCAGTTTTTATACAACCAAGTCAGTGTCAGCGAAGACTCCTTCAACATCTACATTCCTCGAAGCCACCAGAAGAATTCACCACAATTTTGGCGTCACGAACAGGATGATGTTCAAGGCCATTTTGGCGACACGAGATTCCGGACGTGCTGTGGCTGCTGACGCTGTCTCCATCTGCTTCTGTGGGCTGGCTCCTGCTCCTTGCCGGCAAAAAGGTAAAGAGGTGCTTTGTTCCTCATATCTTAGGGGCGCTTGCCTGTTCATTTAAGCCTTTGGGTGACTGCTGTCTAGCCACACCGTATTAAGTTCATTTGTGTGGGGGTGTGTGTTTGGTGTTGATGTTGTGGGACCCTTCGTCTAAATTTTATTCTGAAGTTTGAAATTCATTTAGAAGTTCATGGTTGGGTGAATTGTTTTTTGTTTTGTTTTATTTTAAGGTCTCCTAGGAAGTTCACTGTTGAGTGAAGGTTTGGATACCTCAGGGGAATATTGTGGTTTCCCTGGGAAGTTTGTGAAGGATGCGCACTGTAGGTGTAGGCATTTGAGGATATCCTGAGAAGTTTATGTTGAGTGCACGTATTGGAACGTCTGGGACGTTCGCTCGATCGGGCCGTCGCGAATTTGACCTAAGCCCTCTGGGAGGCCGTTTAGCATACGTGGCCGTGAAATCCTGAGTGTCCGTTAGGGGTATTCTGGTCAGCAGCTTTAGGGCGGCTGGAACTGTGGGTTACATATCTGATTGTAAATGACCTCTCTGACATATGCTGACGAGTTATGTTTGAAGCCGTTTGATCTGATATCCACACTTCGGGTAGCAGAAATTTAGTTCGCATTTTTATGCTGTATTGGTTGCGGCGGAGACTGGGCATGCCCTTTTAGGTTTGTGTGAATGTGTTGAATTTTTTTTTCTTTTGTTTGCGACCGCGGTTTTGTTTTTGGGGGAATTGTAGGTGAATATATAGTGGGGTAGCTTGGCTCTTTGCTCTTGTTTGTCTGTGTGGATGCTCTATATGTGTGAGGAATGGGTCTGTGATTTTTTAGTCACTCGTGTTGGACCAGGGCGTGAAAGAGTGGGGTGTAAGGAAAAGAGTTGAGCTGCTTTGCCTTATTATTGATAATATTATGAGCCTGCTGGGGACTTTGCAGATTTAGTAATTCTGAGTGGACTGAGAGGCATATGTCTTTCGTCTTCTTGTTAAAATTATGAGCCCCAGCTAGGACGTTTATAGTTCATTAGTCATTTTTGAAGATAATATCTATGAGCCCAAATGAGGACTTTTATTAGGTAACATTTTGGAGGTCTCTGTTGCGGTGGAGGTGAAAAGAGGAGCCTCAACAGTGACTTTCTGTTGCACATACACACACACATAAGTGTTGAGGATACTTGCTCTTGCATGCGTGTGGTGTTGGATGTGGATGGTGAGAGTGGTGCCTGAGCTGTGCTGAGCTGTTCAGCCCCCTTGGCTGAACAAAGAAACGTTTTGAAATAAAGAATTTTCTTTTTGTTTGTTTCAGGTTTCAGTGATTTTGTGGTTGATTCTTGTCTCATACAAATTGTGAGCTTTTTGTTTTTGTTCGTTATAGGTTATTTTGGGGCCTTTGGGGTTCTGGACTAGGGCGTGGTCTTGCTTTGCATGATCTTGCTTTGTGTGATTTTGCTTTGTGTGGTCAGTTGGTAGCTGAAGTGCCTGGCACCCGGGGAGTTGAGTTGGGTGTTTCACCTTCGGTGGTCGGTTTAGACTGGAAGTTCTTCCCTGCCTCGAGGGGTGGAGCTGGTTGGCTCCTCCTAAGAGCAGGGGTGGAGAGTTCTGTTTTTCCTCGTCCCCTCCTCACAGTCTTGCCCCCTCCTCACAGTTTTTAGGAAAAAAAAAAAAAGGGGGAGTTTGGATGATCATAAGAGAGCAGTTTATTAACTTTTGTTGATTGCTGTTTATAGTTTGATAATGATTGTATTTAGCTATATGAAATAAAATAATGATTATTCAATAATTAATAAAAAGGTAAATAAGCTTTGTGTGGTCTTTAGGGAAACTTCGCCAGTTTATTTATTATCTATTTTTTCTCTTTTCCTTTTGTGTATTTGTGATTCCTTTGAGTCTGGATCCTTTGGAGGCAGACAGGAGGATGAGTTGCCCTGCTAGTCACGGCATAGAGGTCTTGCATTTAAGGCCAGTGAAATCTATATATACACATATCATTTTTTGATTTAGTGTTTACAATCGTCGTCTTGTTGGCTTCCTTTTGAACAAGTTCGGGAGTACATAAAATACATTTATACACATTTCAAAACTTTTTGTATACTTTGATTTTCTACATTCTTCGATCTATTGTTTTTTCTAGGCTTTTTGCATATTATTTTAAGCTATCTTTGTTATCTTTGTTTTCGAAAATTAAGAGATCATTTTTAATTTCATATCCAATTCCCTTTTAGGGTTAGCGCTGCCGCCTCACAGCAAGAAGGTCGTGAGTTCGATTCCGGGGCCCGGACCTGTGACCTTTCTGTGTGGAGTTTGCATGTTCTCCCCGTGTCTGCGTGGGTTCTCTCCGGGTTCTCCGGCTTCCTCCCACAGTCCAAAAACATGCATGTGAGGTCAATTGAATATTCTAAATTGTCCGTAGGTGTGCATGTGAGTGTGAATGGTTGTCTGTCTCTATGTGGCCCTGCGATGAACTGGCGACTTGTCCAGGGTGTCACCCTGCCTTCGCCCTAAGACAGCTGGGATAGGCTCCAGCAGACCCCCGTGACCCTGAATAGGAATAAGCGGGTATAGAAGATGAATGAATGAATTCCCTTTTAGATTGAGAGCCCATAACTGAAAGGTTTCGAGTTTCTTTTCACCGAGAATAAGCTCAGCAAAAGACCAAAAATGACAGAGGTGATTCCTAAGCCTATAACACCAATTGATGTGGTGCAGAAAAATAACCCTCTTACTAAAGGTATAACAGAAGCCTCTAAGAAGTGGAACAAGCGTTGGCCAGATATTGAGAGGCCCTGGCCGGTTGAAGGTACCCTTAATCTAGAGGTAATCAAAATAATGAGTGTGCTCATTACTGCATACAAAGTCAATGAGAAAAAAGGTAAAAAAGGTAAATCACGAGCTGAGAAAAGACAAGCTGAACTTGCAATGTTGCAGCTCTTCGAAGATGAAGGACAAAAGTTGAGAGCTGCTGTGGAAGGGAAAGAGAAAGCGGCTATGGAGTTAATGGCCAAAGCCACAGGGATAACAGCGAAATTACTGGAAAAAATCAAATCTCCTTTTTCACATACTGCTCCTGTAGTAAATCCCTCACCTTATAAGGAGGCGGAATACGCTGACATTTATCCACAGCTTCCAGTAATTAAACAAAAAGGTAACTATAGCATTAAAGATGACAATGACAAGGTACTTGAGAAAGGGAAAGCCAAAACAACTGTGAAGATGTATCCTGCCACGAGAACCAAAACTACATCAGTAGGAAGGCTAGATGGTTTGATGAAGAAATTGGAGATGGATGAGGATAGTGACAGTGATTCGGGAGAGGCCATTGGAGGCTACGATCCTGCCAATAAAAGGATGTAGCTAGAGCGGAGAAGCTAGGAGCTAAACTTCGGAGAAGAAAGAAAATAAGTGAAGTGCCCTCTGATGATAGTTCGGATTCGGATAGTAAAGAAGATGCCGATTCTCCCATTGATGAGACACAGAAGTCCATCAAGTCACTTGAGGAGAAAATAGCTCAATGTCGTTCGGACATTTGCGAGGCCAAAACTCCAGAAGTTTGGAGAAAACTGGAAAGGCAATTAAACGACTTAGAGTCAATAGAGAAATCTTTTCGTAGGGAACAATCAGGCTATGCCTTGCGCTCTAGGAAAGTAGAAACTCCTGCTAAATTATGTCCAGTGGTTGTGCGTGGACAGAACTTAGAATATAAACCTTGGCAAAATTCAGACATGTCAGATATATTAGAGAAGTTGCCGATTCTCCAAGATGGGGCACATCCCTGGATTTCAAAACTAGAGGAACTCATGGTAGGGACACAGCCTGCAGTGGGTGATATTAAGCGACTCTTAGCTAATCTCATTGGTGTTCCTGCTATGGAGGAACTTTTGCAGAAGGCTAGAATGCTTCGCTTCATCGCCACAGCGGTGAATGATGCTGAATTATTTGCTGCGCATAGAGGTCAGTTTTGGGGAGCGTTGCGTGATGCATTCCCAACAAACGTACACCCTGACAACATCCTAATGGAGCCGTTGGGAAATCAAGAAAATCCGAGAGCTTATGTGTCGAGAGCTCTTCAATCTTGGAGAAATGTTACAGGTAATGATCCAGATGCTAATCAAATGGAACAATCTATTGTGCGAACTAAAATTCAACAGGGGCTGCCACTGTCAGTGCGCAGTAAACTAGCAGAGGTGGTTGGTCTCGGAAGCATGGCTAAAAGCGTGTACATCGATCACATTGCGCATCAAGTTGAACTCTTTCGCAAGAAGGAGTCAGACCAGAGAAATCAGGATCAGGAGACTCTCAGAAAACTCAATCAGTTACAGTTAGTTGATAATAGATGCAAAGAGATAGAACTAAGTGGTTAGTGGTGCCTCTTAGTATCGAGGTGGTGATGTTCCTGAACTGTGAAGGATAATGTTCACAGTCTACTGCACGACCCACGAGTGCAGTTAGCCGTAGGGAACTTGATCCCTTATTCCAGGGTGCGATAGTTGGTGATGTTGTACGGCAGATTACAACTCTACCTTCAACAACTCCACAGACCATAACTTCTCAAATCACGACTCAGCAAACTACGACTCTGCTGACGACACCTTCAAGTACCCATGTTACTTCAGAAGCTGTTACTACTACGAGGACAACAGGACGGGCAGAAACGACTCTGACTCCAAATGGTGACGGAGTGACTCAGCCGACGACTGTGACGGCTACAGTTGTTACAACACAGTTCATTTCTAAGACATCCCCGATGTTGCCGATGACTACTAAGCTCCAGATTCGCCCTGAAGTGGCCTTACGGGGTTCAGCAGTAAGGAAAGGGGGGAATCCTCCCGATCCTCATACTGGAATTCAAGATCTGCCACTAGAGACAGCTGATGTGGAATCCAGTATACAGGTTGAAATAATCACAAGGCACACCATTGAAGCGACAGTGGGGGAGAAAGTTGTACTTCCCTGTGATTGCACTTTGGGAGCAATTGTCTCTGGTTCACCTAGCTTACGTTGGGTTACTCCAAATGGAAAGCGTCTCGATTTTTCCAATTATACACGAGGTGATAGATTTGTGTTCATTAATGATCACAGACGAGGGAAAATTGAGGGTGATTGTAGTATACTCATACGTATAGTACAATTGGAGGATCAAGGTTCTTATTTTTGTGTTTTCCATGACAACCAAGGGAAAACCACGTCAGATTCTTCAGTTGTGAAGGATTGAGTTCTTAGAACCACCATTGTGACTGTAGTGGTGTCACAACAGGAACCACTTCCTGTTGCCATGGGGAGACGTTTGCCCGCTAGAGATTATGGGTTAGAGGGGGAGTTCAGTGATTCCTCCGATGCGGCCCAATACATCATACCGGTGGGTATGACTTCAAGAGGGGTACAAACAATGGCCAAAACTTTGCGTGCTAAGGCGAGACGTGATTACAGATGGAAGGCGTATGGATTTGATTCATCTGTCCTGGAGATTTCAGATCTATTTGCGGCGGAAAATTTATGGTTCCAACAGTTGACTCATGCAGTGAGGTCACAGGCATCAGTGAAAGGCCCCCTGCATTGTAAGAGTGCCTTCACCGAGTACCTGGCCTTCAATTTTAGAGGCCGTAGCAGAACCATTGTCCTACGAGTGTCAATTTTTTTTGTTGACATGGCTCTTTCATCTCCAAAGAGGCGTAGACCTAAGATTGAGAAGTGTGTCAATGGACCTGAATACCGGTGTTTGCGATCCTTACAGAGAGCTGCCATACATTAATCTATTGGATCATTATGATGATCTGTTAACAGCAGTTCCGGATCCTATCGAAGTGAAGACAGAAAGAGTTCCTACATGTTTTTGTGCGAATGATACTTATGCTGGTATGGGTGTATTCTTAGGAGTGTCAGATTGTCGTCAATATCTCATGACGGTGACTAATCCAGATCGGTCCAATTCAGGAAAACTGTATCCAGTAACCTTTAAGGGAATTAATAGACCGAGCATATCCATAATGGTTGTGCATGATCGTTTACCCGCAGATGTGACTATTGGTACTTTCAGAGACATCTGGTGGATATGTGGGGATGCGGCTTACTCGTTCTTGCCTCATGATTGGGTTGGATGTTGTTACATGGCTACGTTGAAACTTCCTTATGAAGTTTTTGCGCTTCAGGTTGGCTCTGATTCTGGTAACAGCAGCTCTGCGGCTGCTCCAGGATCTAGACACAAAAGAGACTTGGCACAATTTCATAATCTCGAGTCATATCATTGGAAAATATCCTTAGGTGAGAAATGGGGCCTGGGTTTATTTCCATGGTATGGAGTTGTATTTTTAGCGGAACATATTGATAACATCACCTATACGTTGCAAGGATTTGCAAACGAAACCATAAAGGGCTTTGAGCATCTAGCAAATGCTCAGAGGAGTCACAGACTCACCTTGTTGAAGCATGATATGGCCCTGGATTACATTTTGGCCAAACAAGGAGGTTTGTGCGTGGCATTGTACCTAACAGGTGATGCTTGCTACACCTTAATTCCCGACAATGCTGACAATGTGACGAATGTGATTGAAGCATTGAAGAAGATAAGGGATGCATTTGGTCCCTCGGAAGGCGCGGGGACATCTGCAAATGCGTGGCTTCATGATAGGTTTGGTCCTGTAGGAGCGATGCTACTACAGGTCTTTAGTGCGGTCATTGTGTCACTGGGAATATTGTTTTGTGTTTGCACGCTGTCATTGACATGTGCAAAGGCGATGATACTCCGTTGGATTGGTGTAGTCATGCCTGGCGATGGAGTTCAGATGTCGCTCCTCAAGGCCGTTGATAAAGAGGAGGTTGTCACTACTATAATAGATAGATATTCGTGATAGTTGCGAGTGTTTTCTTAGGTTAGTTTTTCTTTTTGCATATTTTGGTCATTTGTGTTTCTGTTTGTTTCCTTGTGGGCAGTTGCCCAAGGGGGGAAATGGGGACATCTATGCTGATGTTTGATGTTTGATGCTTGATGTTTGCTGTATCTCTTGCGATGGAATTACATGTGTGATGTTCTGTATACAAAGGATACTGGCAGATATTCTCTCTGTTTCAGGACAATAGCGGGGATACCTACGTGGGGGTGTCAACTATGTTCAGAATGGACTCAGACATTCAAATGAGATGGGAGAACACTGGAGAACCCTGAATGAGGACACAAAATACCTGAAGATCCTGCATCAGGGGACTGTGAACAACAGAACTCAACAAAACTACTGTGTATTAACCACTATGTATGATGACTGTTTCCACTATGTATGATGACTGTTTACTCTGAATTGCAACACAGAATTGATGTTTTTCTTGATAATAAAGCCGTTTGGGGATTTTATCAGTAGGCAGATGCTATGGGAACTCATCTTTTTCTTTGTTTTGGAGAACAGGGAAAGGGGTGTTAGGCAGGGACAGATCCACGGTGTAGGTCCGATGGGATGACCAGCCAAGCCCTGGATGTTTTTGATTTTATTTTTGAGTTTCTCATGTGTGTTTGCCAAGCTTTTCCCTGTATGCGGTTTTCTTTTCAGAATTGATTTGGAGGGCCATAGGGTGGTCGCCTAGGACAGAGGGGCCGTGAGAGAATTTTCCTATCTAGAAGGATTTTGATGGTTTAAACTGAAAGACGGCTGTCTGATAAGTTTTTCGCTCTCACTCTCTACGATCTTATAGTGTTGCTTATAATCACTATTATGTTTGATGTAACCACTACCTCATTAAGTTTGTACTTTGTGTTTTATGCTTATATCCTTTTCAATCCATGTATCATGTGTGGGTATTCTCTTTTTGTGTCGAGACGTTGTGAAGTCTCGAAGGGGGGAAATATGTAGTATCTGAACTTATGTGCATGAGCCCATTGTATATGAACTTAGGTTCATGAACTCATTACCAAGAAGGACCCGGGTTGAACCTCTCCATATAAGGCAGTAATCGATTCCATATGGTGCCTCGGCGAAGGGTTCTGGTCAATGGGCCTCTTGTTATTCAGCCCTGCCAGCAAAATCCTTCTTCCGGTAGACACTTGGGGGTACGGCCAAGAAACGTATAGATTCTCCCCCACTCCTAGTATCTTCATCTCAGGCTACAGGGGGTATAAGAGGAGATGTGAACAAAGGATCCTTGGGAGTTGCTCACATCAGGCCAAAGAGATCCCCCAGGCGACCTAGGTGCCTGTTTGACTTCTGACTTCTTTGCAATAAACCAGTTTTTATACAACCAAGTCAGTGTCAGCGAAGACTCCTTCAACATCTACATTCCTCGAAGCCACCAGAAGAATTCACCACAAGAGCACACAGACAATACAGTTCAGTGCAGCCACATTGCGAGCAGCGCTTTATAGACGGAGGCCTGACAGGAAGTGCAAACACAGAGCCAGTGTTAAAAGTCCAACCCTCCAATTCTCACCTCTCCAATTGAGAGGAGAGGGGGGGTGAGGGTGTGCGGGGGAGGGTTGGGTAAGTGGCGGGGGGAGGGGGGGGGGGTTAAATGGTGCTTTCATTCACTTGAGAGTTTAAACACAACAATTAAAAAAGATAAACAGCTAAGACGTCGAGTGTCGGGCATTAAAAGGGAAAGAAATGAACCTCAACCGGAGAAGACAGACAGACAGACAGACAGACAGACAGATGCCTCATGTGGGGGCAACAGCGCCACCTCATGTCATCATTTCAAAACACAAGTTGATGGGCGATCAAGGATGGCGAGCCCGTCGAATTCTGCTTGGGAATTTGAAATCAAACAATTTGCACGACAGACCGATTGGCAACGTCCGCCGCTGACATGAGCAAGGGAGGCGGAAGCCAGCTAGCAGCTACAGCTGTTAGCGACAGGCGTCCATTCCGCGTACTGTGAAAAAGTCGGAATCCCAGTTCTGAAAAAGTCGTCCACGGTCGACTCGACTTGAAGCTGTTAGCTCTTAGCATGTTATCAGTGCCTGGACAGTTACGATTTAATATTTCTGGTTACGATACAAACAGACTGAGCGGCTATTAGCTCTCGGCTGCTAACTGAAAACCAGATGTGTGTGTTTGTGTGTTTGATGGCTGACTGGTTGTCTGACCCCCAGGGTGCCACATCTGCTGCCTGAGCAACCGAAGTGGAGCTAACAAAACAGTTTTCAGCAGACCAGGAATCTCAATAACCAACACCACTCCTGTACTGAGACCAGTAGGGCCAGAAGTGATGGCTGCTCATTTGCTCCAGGTCAGTTTCACGCTACCCGTCTCCATATTTCACGCTAGAAGTCTGCGAAGGTTCTCGGTGGTCTCAGTTCTTTGTGAATCTCACGACACGAAAGTCGCGGTCGGTGCAGCTACGAGGGCTGAACGCGGCCTGTTGCCGCTCCAAAAATGAGTTGCTGATCACACGACAGATAAAAATCCCAGAGAGCTCAACTTCCTGCCAGAGGGCCAAGCGTCAGACAGGTGGAATACACACACACACACTGACGGGTCGTCTGCTCCCCTGAGTGGAGAGCGTCCAGCGAGAGTTAATCCCTCATTAGCTTGGTAATGACTGAGCTCTGATGATGGACTTTCTGGAGGCCTTTGTGCAGAGCCCAAACGGCCGCCGTTGACCCTGCGGAGAGGCGACGACGGCGGGTGTCAATGCTAATGGAGCCCATCGCTGGAGCAGCACTGATGGAGGCCCCTCCCCCTCTCATCACACGTGCAAATCCAAAACACGCGGAGTCTGCAAAGTGACGTGGCAAAAAGAGCTGCAGGGGGAGGAGGAGTTGGAGAAAAAGGAGGAGGTGAAAGAGGACGAGAAGAAGGTGAGGTGGAGGAGAACAGGAGGAGAAGGAGGATGAGGTGGAGGAAGAAGAGGTGAGGGAGGAGGAGAAGAAGAAGAGAAGGAGGAGGAGGAGGGGCCGAAGAGGAGGAGAGAAGGAGAATGAGGAGGTGGAGGAAGAGGAGAGGGTGAAGGTGGTGAAAGAGGAGGAGGAGGGGTGGAAGAGGAAGAGGAGGAGGAGGAAGAGAAGGAAGTAGAGGAGAGGAGGATGAGAACAAGAGGAAGAGGAGGAGAAGAGAAGGAGGAGGAGGAGGAGAAGAGAAGGAGGAGGAGGAGGAGGGGTTGAAGTAGATGGAGGAAGAGGAGGAGCCAAACCTGAGACTGCAGTAAGTTCTGACCTCAGCGAGCAGAACCATGTTCCACCATGGTCCATGTCCTAGTTCCACCATGGTCCTAATTCCACCTGATGGAACTAGGACCGGGACCGGGACCAGGACCACGCCAGTACCAGGATGTATCAGGAGATGAAGCCCGGCTCAGATGCTGTGGCTCCATGGCCAGCATGTCAGGACAGAAACCATGACTCAACACCTCTCTCTCTCTCTCTCTCACCTCACACACACACACACACACACACACACCTGGTTGGAGTGAGAGCAGGTGATGATGAGCCTCAGTTTGCTAATTAACGCTAATTTCTTTTCTACAGCAACTGCAGAGCCCCACTTAGTTTTATAATTATTATTACTATTATTATTATGCAACCTTCCTTTGTGAAGTGAGGAGACCTCCGGTGCGTATCAGCAGGCACCTGGTCTGGTTCCAGGTTGCGTTCCCTCACTTCCTGTTGCACCTGAGCCGGTCAGAGCTGCACTATAAATGTGTGGCTCCAGATGGATCCCAGTGGATCCTGTCCACCACGCAGCGACTTGCCAGCCATCAGGTCCTGAGGGAGACAAGTCAGTCAGTTCTTTATGAAACATGGCAAACAAAGAGGCCAGTCACTAAACCGTTGTTTAGCATCGTGAGCAGAGCACACCTGTCTCTTCCTCTCTCTCTCTCTCTCGCTCTTTCTCTGCAGCAAATGTCTGTTGATGCTTCTGTGACAGGGGCCCACATGAAACCATTAGTGTGTTGCGGTGGGGGCCGGGGGCAGGAAAGGCTGGTGTGACAATGCCTGCTAAAAGTGTCGGCCAGGTGAGAAGGGAGGCCCCGCCCACTGCTTAGCCTCCATCACAGTAATGATGACAGTGTTTCTTCATGCCTTTGTTCCACGTAATCAGGCGTCGACGGAGCTGCGAGGTGAGATATGATATTATTCCGCCCCCTCTAATTAACGGCCGCCGTCTACACGTGGCCGGAATCACAGGTTTTGTTCCTCATCCTCTCTGTAACGTCGTAAAACATGATTTATGATATTCATCATATATTTAAATGGCAACAGCCAACATAAATTAGTAATGACTACCAGGTCTTCCATCCAAATATGCTGAATAGTTAAAAAAAAAAAAAATTACCAATAAATAATAATCAATAAAGCATGAGTTTGAAACTACAAAATCACACCATGTTTTTCCTCAAATGTATTTTCCCCTACTCTTTATTTTCAGATACTTTTAAATTCTATTTCTATTTACACTATATAGATATAATCCATGCACCTATTTGTTTCCTTTTTTAAATGATTTTGTTGTTGCATTATATTTTTTATTTTAATTTTGTTCACTCATACTTTTTTCCTGTTGTTTAAATTCATATATTGTTTCATATATATTGTGTCTTTGCAATTTATTGTCTGTTTGTTTTGTTTTTTACTGCTGTGATCCTGGAAATTTCCCCAGTGGGACTAATAAAGGAATATCTTATATGTTGATTTGATCTCCTCTTTAAATGTTAATTTGATGGCGTCATTTACAGTGACTGTGTCCCCAGTGGTATCAGTAGAGGCAGCGCCGCAGCTTTGAGCCGCGGCAGCAGCAGCAGCAGCAGCAGCAGCAGCAGCAGCAACTCCTCACGGACATGACTATGAATGGAGAGACGACGCATATTGAATGTATTGCGGCCCGTCTGGCTCTAATACACACCGGGGCTGTGACGTCACAGAGCGGCGGACTGGGCAGGCTCACCTTGGCCGACCAACGGGGAGACTCTGCCGGCCGGGACTGAGCGGAGGAGGTGCGGAGGAGAACCGAGTTTCAGCTCCAGCTCCAGTCGCCGTCAGTTAGCTGCTGCTGCTGCAGGTGTCCGTCTACTCCTCACGTCTCTGATCTCTCGGCCTCATTAACGCGTTACTACCGACCCACCCACCCCCCCCCCCCCACACACACACACACACACACACACACACACACACACAATCTCTTTCAAGCCGCCGTGTTTGTCCAGAGTTTGGAGCCTGGCTGTGAGCCGCGGCCCCGGGCCCCGCTGCTCCGGGTGGTCCGGGCAGCCCGGGGGGGGCTTCCAGTCAAGTCTGTGTTTGCGCTCTTCATTAAGACATTGTGGTGTCAGTGCGCCACGACAAACAGGACGAACTCAAAGGAAGCCGCGAGTGTCTCTCGCCGCGTCGCCGACACTCTTCACTTTTCAAAAGCGCCTCGCGACGACGATGGAAATGAGCCGCGCGGAGTTTGCGGAAGCAGGGCAATAATCCGCAGTTGAAAGAGGAGGAGGAAGAGGAGGAGGAGGCGGGGGGTCGATGACTTCCTGTTAGGGAGGCTTCATCAGCAGCAACAACCTCTTTATTCCGCCGACCACTTACGCTGCTGGGTGTGACGTCACACGCGGCAGGTTCGGTTCGGTGCAGGTTCACTCCACCGCCACCATCACCATCCACCAGTCCGCCCACCCCCACCCCCACCACTGGCGAGACTCAAAAGGCTCCAAATGCGATGATTCGGGGACATCAAGGCCTCGCAGCGGTGCCGATTACACTCGGACTTTAGATCCACGCAGGAATTTGTATAGGCCGCTAAATCTCCACACAAAAAAAAAAAAAAACCCGCCCCCTCCATCCAACCCCCAAGCTTCACAAAGCCTTGTCATTGAAAGGGCCTGAGGATGTTTGACAATCCCCTCAAGAGCACCAATTAATTGGATACGTTGTCGGGATGTTCGTCCCTCTCATCTGCTGCTTAGAAAGACAAAGAACCGGCGGGGGGGTCGGGGGGGGTGTCTGGGAGGTGAGGGATGGGGTGGGGGGCAAGGGGGTACTGTTCACACCTCTGTGTTGGACGGGATATAAAGGCCGGAGTCCGGCCAGAGAGAGCAGCACTCACCCGGAGTGGAACCTCTGACACGCACACACGCACCCTCCGACTTCAGCTCCCTAAAAAAATATTTTTTTTTTTAGTTTAGATTAGTTAGTTATATTTTGTTGTTGGTTGTTGTTTTTTTTTTTGTTTTTGCCAGGATGCAGGTGCCCAACAGGCCGCTGGGATCTTACGAATACTCCGTGCGTCATTACGCAGCGGCTCCGCTCCTCCCAGCGCCCGGCAGCAAGCCCTCCGGCGGGGGGAAGTCCTTCACCATCGACGCCCTGCTGGCCGAGCCGGAGGACTCGAGCCCGGGCCGGGCCGGGGCCCGGCAGCGGTACCCGCCGCTGCTGCTGGTGCCTCCGCAGCCTCACGGAGGGTCCGCGGCTCTCCCGCCTTACGTCTTCCAGCCCGCGGCGCTGCACGCGCACGCCGGATATCCGGGCTACTGCTGCTGGCCACCCTACAGCTGCCAGCCGACGACGTGCCGGGCGGCGTTCTACTCTCAAGGTACCGAATCGGTTCTCGGCGAAGAGAGGAAAAGAAAAGCGAAATGCAATGGAATTGCAAACCGAGTCTCTTCTTCCTCCTCCGCAGCTCCCCCCATGTCCAGGGTCCACGCGGGGTCGCTGCACCCTTTCAAGGCCAAAGGCGGCAAGTCCAAGCGGATGCGCACGAGCTTCACCAGCGAGCAGCTCTCGCGCCTGGAGAAGGAGTTCGCGCGGCAGCAGTACATGGTCGGCTCGGAGAGGTTCCTGCTGGCCTCGGCGCTGCAGCTCACCGAAGCCCAGGTGAGGAGACACACACACACACACACACACGGAGCACGTTGCCAGTGGAATTATAAAAACGCCTTTTCAACGCTGCTTTTTCGACAACGTTAGTGTACCTTTGACTTTTCTTCTATTGTCTTGTGTGTTTGCTGCATTTCTTCTTGCTTTGTTCTTGCTCTCTTTTGCATAAAGCACTATCTGATAAATTGACTTGTAAGTGGTGCATATATATATATATATATATATATATATATATATATATAGCAGCAGTATATATATATATATAGCAGCAGTGTGTATATATATATATATATATATATATACATAGATATAGATAGAGAGATAGTTATGTATAGACTTAGACTTCTCCCACACACACACAGGTCCTGACGTGTCACTCTCTCTACCCCTCCAGGTCAAAGTCTGGTTCCAGAACCGACGCATCAAGTGGCGCAAGCAGAGTCTGGAGCAGCAGCAGGCCAAACTGGCCAAACTGGGCCTGGCGGCTCCACCCAGGAGTCCCGGGTCCCAGGGCCAGGAGGAAGAGGAAGAGGAAGAGGAGGAGGAGGAGTTCTCCGACCTGGACGTGGACGTGTCGGACTGCTGAGTCTTCTTCTCACCACAGACTCACTTTGTACATAAAAGCAGAGGGAATATTTAAAAAGATGTATAGTTATTTAATTTTTTAATTATTTTTTACACCAAGTGATCTTTGATGAGTTTATGCTTTTCTATGTACTGTATATGTGGAAATAAATAGAGAATATATATATGTATATATATATATATTTTTGTTTAATCTAAAAAAGCCAAAGTCTGGTCCTGTTTGTTCTCCTGAACCAAAATGTCAACCCTTTGTGACATCACACGTCACTGTTCCAGCCAGAAGTTGGCACTGGCTCGATCCACATTTGAGAAAAGTTGTGACCCAACATTGCAGTTGTTAAGTTTCACTTTTTGAGCAGGAGGGCTAAGACTCTAAGGGGCTAAGTGGGTTTGGAGATAAATAAATGATGATTGGTGCTGCGATGAACTGAACTGGCCACTTGTCCAGGGTGTCACCCTGCCTTCGCCCTATGATGGCTGGGATAGGCTCCAGCAGACCCCCGTGACCCCGAACTCGGGAAGAAGCGGGTATGGAAGATGAAAATAGGCTGAACAAGACACTCACCGTAGTAGATGGCTGCAGTGTGACTGGTATCAGTCGACCAATCAGAGGGAAGCGCTGACTTGTGGGGATGAGCAGCTCACACAGCTGAAGGAGAAAACTGTCTCAACGGGTGCATCAGTCATAACTACTGGGACAAAAAGAAAGCAGTTAAATGGTTCAAGTGAGTTAAGTAAAGTTACCAACCGTACACGCACACATTGTTGTCGGACTGTCAAAACAAAAGCATTCCAAAACCTAAAGCAAACGAACCACAAAAAGGCTTTAATCTAATCGAACACGGAAATGTTGGGACGAGTTAGGAGAAAACCAGCCAACGTTAAGTGTTACAGATTGGTTTCCCAGAAACTTCAGTTGAAAGAACAAAAACTGTTGTAATGCATGTAAATAGAGTCTATATAGTCTGCCCAAACATTGTACACACACATCAGGAAAAGAAAAGCTGGCGTAAATATTTAAATCCCAAATTTATTCAGACTTTACGAGATTAATTCAAGTTACCTTTGACCTCCACAAGTATTATGTATAGAAGTACTTTATTTAAGTTTTTCTTTTCCTGACGTATGTATACATTATTTTGTCTGACTCTATATATGTATCTATGTACATGTATGTATATACACATATATATGATACTAAAATATTCAGTGCATTCAGTACACACGAGATTAAGTCCATCTGACCGCCTCTTTGCCCTTTGACCTCCTGCCGAGTCCAAATTGCAGGAACATTTCCTCCCCCCTGCTCCCTCCACCCCCCTCCCCTCCCCCGCTTAAAAAAAAACCTAAGCAAATAAATCAGGGCTGCAGGATTATGTGGGATCTGTGTGACCCCGTGGAGCTCCGGCCGGGTCAGACTGTCTCAGGGCTCACAGGGCCTCGTCTCACTCTCTAATCCCTTTAAACGGTCACTCGCTCACTCGGCCTCCGTGGAGCCGCGCCGCCTCCCTCGGCCTCCAGCAGGGGTCCTCGGTGTCCTCGGCCGAGGCAGATGGACCTGGGAAGACCAGGCTTCTGCAGCCAACCAGGTGCATCCGAGCAGATGATTGGAGGCGGGGAGGTATGGATGGATGGAGGGGGGTCCTGTCTGCTGACGCCTGTCCCTGGGTAATACCATCAAAACCGAAAAAAAGAAGAAGAAGAAGAAGAAGAAGAAGAAGAAGAAGAAGAAGAAGAAGAAGAAGAAGAAGAAGAAGACAGACTGACTGGGATATTGAGCCAGACAAAACCGAAAGGGCCAAAATGTCAGCAAACCTTCACTTTGAACTTCTCACCTGCCTTCTTCTTCTTCTTCTTCTTCTTCTTCTTCTTCTTCACCGTCTTTGTGGTGCTAACTTTGTTAGCGAGCTGCTACTTCCAGTGCCTCACAGTCAAGCCACCCAGGGTCCAACATGATGGCCCCCGTTTAATTTTAATGTAGTTGCTGAGCCAGCATGTACGCCGAAAAAGTTTTTGACCCCATACTAGAGGGCCTATATGTCTCAATTCAGGGTCCGCATCCTTCGAAGCATGCATCTGAAGGCCAGTAGCGTCATAGCACTGCGCGAAGGCTAGTCCCAATTCACTAAAATTCCAAGGACGCTCCAAATGCGCCCTTGAAATGCGCCCTACTTTTAGCCGATTCCAAGGATGCACCGCTACTATCGTTTGCGTCCTTCTGTATCCCAGGATGCTTTGCGTGCTGCTGCTAAGCATCCTGGGACCCTGGGAAGTCATCTGAAATGGCGGCATCTACTGGCAAAGACACAACATATAAATTTAAGTATTCAAATTTCACATTCATTCATTCATTCATTTTCTATACCCGCTTCTTCCTGAGATCAGGGTCACAGGGGTCTGCTGGAGCCAATCCCAGCTGTCTTAGGGCGAAGGCAGGGTGACACCCTGGACAAGTCGCCAGTTCACGGCAGGGCTATTCCAATTTCACATAAAATATTACGTTTTCACCGTAGGGGTTTTATTTATTTAAACCTCCAAATTTCCTTTCTGCTGATTTTCTGGTCTTTATCATTTTTTTTGAAAGGCTAAAAGACCTTGACTGAAAAAGCTGCAATAGAAAGATTTTCTATGAACCACGTATCAGGTCAAAGGTCGTCCTGTCAGCGGTTTCAGAAGCCTTTATTTTTGAACTGTGGTCTAATGGGGAAAATACTTTTTGGGCCCAATGGGATTATTTGCTGCAGTACCTCGGATGGCCACTTGACGTGCAAACATATAGCCAGTCCGGTGTCCAGTTCTTATAATACATCCATGTTCGCAGTGCTCCAGTTCTTCTTGTTCTTGTTCTTCTTCTTCAGACTATAAACTCACAGCGCCACACAGGACCTGGCAGTCATTTTCTGTCTTTTTTTTGTCTGAACACGAGGGGCATTTTTGGAGACGGCTTTGTCTACACGCAGTTTCTTTTGTTCTTTTTTTTTTTTTTTTTTTTTTTTACATAAACAGGGCCTCGTACTAACTGGGAAGAGCGACAAACTTGAGGTGCACTTTTGAGAATAATGACAGCTTCACTGTACTGTACAAACAGTGCTAATCAGGAAAACTAAAGGAAACACTCGGACGGTAGCAACTGTTCCTGGAAGCAGTGAAAGAAAGGTCGAAGGTCAACAAAGACGTCCGAGGAGGAGACGGAATCTCATGGAAACTACAACCAACGTGCGGCCGCGAACGCATGAAAAAAAGATGTGCAACGCTTTGCTGTGCGCGGCACTCAGCTGTTATGTTTGTTTGTTTGTATTTTCTTTGCCGGGATTAAAAGGGAAAAACTAAGACACACAAACAAATCCATCAAAAGAAATAATCCCGCGGAGGGAATCCAGCGAGGCAGCGAGGGTGCCTGCCGAGCGTATCAAAGAGGAGAGCCGTAATCAGATCTAATCTGTTTGAGATCAGATGGGAACTGGAGACCTCCCCACCACCACCACCACCACCCCACAGGCCAACTTAATCCCATTGAGGGGAAGAAAGGAGCAGCCAGAGGCCTGGGAAAACCCTGCTCAGCCAGCTCATGGTAGCAATTAGCAGAGAGGAACCTTCACGGCTGGAACCCAGCGAGCAGGAGAACCTCTGGAGGTTCACCTCTCTCCCGCTGGCCTCCAGCCACTGGTCAGCAAATGCTGAAGTTTCTTCGTTGGACCTGCTGGAGATACATGGATGTGACTTCTTTTATCCTCCTCCGTATGATGTGTGGTTTCTATAATCTGGATTAGACATTTCTTTTAATGAATTAATGGTGTAAATGTTATTATCGCATCAACTGTAGCGTTAAAATGTTGTTGTTTTTTGCATCAATTAACAACTATTTCACAACCATAACAGTCAAATCAATTGACTACATTTTCAAATAACATTCACATTTACACCCTCCTTTTTCCTTTAGTTTCGTTCCCTCACTTGCTACTTTTTTTAAATAACAATAATAACAACAACAACAATAACATAATAATAATAATAATAATAATAATAATAATAATAATAATAATAATAATAATAATAATAATAATAATAATAAAAACACGTTATTAATCCCACACTGGGGAAATTTGGCTCATTACAGCAGTATTTAAAAGTCACAAGATAAATAAAAAAAATATATGATAAAAATATAAGGAATAAAAAACAGAAAAGTTATTGACATTATATAGATACATTGAAAAAAAAAAAAACCCGAATTGTTCATGTATGTCATATTATATTTAACATGTTTCCTTCTCGTTTTGTGACTGACTGCAAACCAGCGCAACACGACGAGGCTTCATTCGGTCTAAATACACAACGAGATGACGCACACACACACACACACACACGGGGTGTTTGAAAGCGCCGTTAGCAGACAAATATCAGCGCCTCTTTGTTCCGCCGCTTTTTATTCCCAGCCGACCTTCATGTTACTGTCACGTGACTCAGGTCGGAGGTGTGAAAGTTCTCAGGAGGCCAAGCAGCAGCAGCAGCAGCAGCAGCAGGAGCTGCTCTTGTTTGACCGGGTCGGAGTTTAAGAGCGACCGATTGTCACACACACACACACACACACAAACTCACACACACACACAAATCCTCCTCTTTAGCATTTTATTTAGGGCCCTTCCACTCCATCTAGCCGTCATTAGCTTTCATTACCGGCGTTTGAAGTGGCGGGGGTCTTTGTGTGTCCGTCAAAGGGCCGCACAAAGACCCCAGCAGCTCCTCCCGGCCCAAGGAGGAGAACCGAGGAGGCCGCAGGAAACTACAGTTCCTGTCCCCGACGACAGCAGCAGAGGAGGTTCGGAGGGGTGGGGGACGGGGGATGGACGGATGGAGGGATCGTTCAATCAGCAGCTGTGATGTGCTGAGGTCCCACTATCGACGAGTGACAGTGATGAGAGACGCAGCTGATTAGTGGACGCTATCAAATCATCCTGATTTTTTTTATTTATTTATTTATTTATTTATTTATTTATTTATTTTTGCGTCATGTCGCGTTAAAAGTGGCCCTGTTTGTTAATGCGGGAGCGCGAGAGGTTGTTGGGCGGCGGGGAGGCGCTGCTCCCGCACAGGTGGCGTAACGGCCGCACTTCTCACGCAGGTGGCACAACCGCAGCGACGTGCCACTTTCGCCATCTCGTTATGACGTGGTGAAATTTTCAGAGGATTTTAAGTGGAACAGATTAGCAGAACACACACCGCTAATGCGAAACAAAACGGCCAATTAGTTTATTAATGAAGGGGTCGGGGGGGGGGGGGCGGAGAGGGGGGCGGTCTGCGTTTAATCAACATCGCGGAGCGTCAGAGTGTCACGTGTCGAGGAGCAAGTAAACAACAACGTGGGACTTCTTCCGCTCGCTGAGAGAAAACAAATATATAAATGTCTGAGGGGAAGAAGTTGATGAAAACGATCACAGGTGAAAGATTTTTCTGCTTCATTCTGTTACAAACCTGTGTTTGAAGCTTTGTTCCGTTTTTGCTGGTTCATTTTGTTACTAACCTGCAGCAAGATTGAGTTATGTTTTAGTCGGTACTTTTTTTTTTTTTTTTTTTTTTTTTTAGTTTTGCCTTCCTGTTTCATCTATGTGAATTGAATAATTTTGTTGTTTGCTCGATTTCGCAACAGCTGGAAGCCATGGTCACTGTGTGGAAGCAGAAAAGACACTCAAGTTCCTTCTTTCTTCTTCTACTTTTATTTTTTTAAATAAAAACGTGAGTGAGAAATAGCAGCAGGAGTTCAGCATCCACACAGTACAGCGGTGAACTCACCAGGGTTTCAGCAGGCTCCAGTGTTCAGGAAGGCCGTCGTTGTGCTCCGCAGCCTCCAGTTCTCAGTTGAACACAGAGGAGCAAAAACAGGGAATAGTGATATTTGAGGCGCTGCTGCCGCTGGTTGTGTTTTCGTTTCTCTCAGTTGCTCTTCTACTCCACAGCTGCCCTTCAGGGGAAAATAATGCAAAGATAATGGAACAAAAATTAAAACAATATCCATACACCAGGCCTGTTTGCCTCTGTTTCTGTATGTCGTCGTATTACTTCGACTGGATGATTTGATGGTTTTGAATTTGTCCTGAAACATCAACATACAGGATCGATTATTAACCTGGAAACTCCCTCAGTTTTCAGCTCCACTAAACATGGAGGCCAGAGGCTCCAGCTGACCTCTGGTCCGTGCCCATGCTCTGCCTCTAGGGGGCAGTGTTAGCCTAGAAAAAGAAGCTTTGACCACATGGAGGTACCTTAAACGAGACCGCATGTATTGAGAAACTAAAGGATGATTGAGAATCTGGAGTTATGTTTTTCTTTTGTTCGAGCTACAACAATTTGTTTGAATGTGCTACGAATAATTTGATTTTTTTTTTAAGAAAATGCGGCGAAAATATACAATGCAAACAAAAACAATACATTGAAACAATACATTTTATTTTTGTATTGCACAAAGTCAAATCAAGTCAAACACCGACGTCTCTCAACTGCGTTCCTGTCAGCGTTCGACGTTTGTCCTCCAATGCCGTTCAGAAACGAGCCGCCAGAGGGCAGCACTTACACTTTATTGACGAAGCGATTTCTCTCCCGTCACGTCCAGCACGTTTGGCCTTTTCTTCTATCATTTTATATACAGGCCACATTAAATCATTGTATTGTTTCATCATCATCATCATCATCATCATCATCATCATCATCATCATGGAATTCTGAAGTCTAGGGTGAACAAGGTTTAACAACAAGGTTTAAAGGTTGTTGTTTTTTTGAAATGAATATTTCCCTTTAGTATTATATCAATATATTAACGCCGTCAGTGAAAATAATGGCGGGTATTGGGAGAGTGCACTTATGCATCACAAATTTAAAACCGGACTTAAAGTGGCCTTTGATTCCGGAGGTTCTCTCTGGGTGATTCATCGGCTAAAATTCAAATTTAAAACGGTCGCTGTCGAGCTCCGTACTGTGGGAATAAAGTGTTTTCCGTGTTCGAGTTCCTCCTTCTACTCCGGTTACTGATACACCATCTAAACGACGTGCCGGCGCTGTGAGTCAGAGGGAAGGTTTGGCCGAGGGAAGAACCGTTCTAGGCGCTGCGCTCTGGATGCGGGTCAGTGCGTCAAGGCGCGTCGGGCTTCATCATTAAACCGCGGCTCGGTCAGGCCTCACTTCCCGCCCGCCCCGCTTGACACGGGTGAAAAGTTCAAGCGCGAAAGTCTCCAGGAAACCCTTGAATTATTATTTTTTTATTAAAAAATATTTATTTATTTATTTCGCCCGGTGGATTTACAGCATTTGCGTTAAAAAAAAATAAAATAAAAAAAAAAAAAAAAAGGCTCTTTGGTGACTTTCGCCGGAAGAAACACACAACAACTATACTACTACTGCTGCTGCTGCTGCTGCTGCTGCTGCTGCCGGTGAACAAATTCACACAGTCTCGTTTTTGGCCACAACCTCCAGTGAAGTGCGGCGTTTGCAGGTGCCGGCTTCAGTCTTTAGAAGCCTTTAGCTCTAAACGCCTCATCAACAGCTTGTTTTACTTCATCATTTCCATCGCTAATGATTTTCTAATGCAGCGCAACACACACAAACGAGCGAATTAGGGGGGCAATTATTAACCGGGTTAGTGGAGGAGGACTGAGGACGAAACTCTGACTTCATCAACCGCTGCAGAGACTTGGACAACTTCTGTTCCGCCAAACGTTGATTTATACTCAACTATTACAATATGTTATATTATTATAATACGTGGTAGAACTATGCTTTGAAATTTGTATTGTGAAATGAGTATTTATTGAAGAGAGAATTGGAGTTCAAATGTTGTTACAAACGTATTCAATTTGTATTTGTTAATTACAAAATAATACAAACATGGAAAAATGTTATTATCATTATTGCTATTATTATTAATAATAATAATAATAATAATAATAATAATAATAATAATAATAATAATAATAATAATAATAATAATAATAATAATGGAGAAGAAAAGACAGCGAATTCATTTCAGTGAGGTTTTGCCTTTGTGGGACACCGTGACTCCTGAAGTGAAATTTAAACCTTCACTTAAGTTTTTAAGAAAATTAGATTTAAACATAAAAATGAACAAATTAGAGAAAAAATAGGTTAAAAAAAATAACAAATGCGATGAGTGACTTCAAAAATACATTCTTATACAATACATACTTTTTCAATTTTAATTTTGGATTTATTTTTTCTATTTAGATGCGTGTCTCTAGAGAAGAGAAGGGAATAAATCATTTGAAGTCAGTGAGAATGGTCGTCATTGTCACCAACAACCGGTCGGTTGAGAAACGACGAGGATGGAAAAGGGGGTGTTGTTGTGGTGTAGTTTTGTGTTGTTTATTTTAAAACAAAACAAAAAAAAAAACTTCCGGTTGAGTCCGGGAGGCTTTTCCTCGGTCCAGACGCACGACGGTGGCTGCTGCTGCTGCTCCTGCTCCTGCTGCTGCTGCTCAGAAAGTCGTTCCCGGCGCGGCGGATTGTTTCCCTTCATATCAAGGCGAGCAGCAGCAGCAGCAGCAGCAGCAGCAGCAGCAGCAGCAGCTTTTCTCCTCTTGGGGAAAAAAAACCCGGCGGTCCGACCTGCTGTGATCTGTGAGGCAGGTACTCGAGGCGACCTATTGGCGGGTAGCTCTCGTCCAATCAGCTGCCTCCTCTCGCCGCGCCGCGCCGCGCTAAAAAGCTCGGAGGGTCTCGCGCTGCGTGCACACTTGCGTGCAGCGCGAGACCCTCCGAGTGCGCGCGACGGAGAGAGAGAGAGAGAGAGAGAGAGAGAGAGAGAGAGAGAGAGAGAGAGACTCCATGGATCCGGGCGATTTGCAGCGCTGTTGACTTCTGTAGCAGCATCTCCGCGGGACGACCCCCTCCCCTTATCCCACCTCACCCACACACACACACACACACACACACACACACACACACACACACACACCCCTCAGTGGCTATGACTCAGCCCTGAGAGGGCAGCAGCAGCGGCAGCAGCACCAGCAGGCAAGAGGAAGCAGGGAGAGAGAGAGAGTGAGAGAGAGTGACAGTGAGTGAGTGAGAGGCTGCTCACCTTCGCTCCCAGGTGTCAGTTCCGGTTCGGCCAGGAAATGATGTTCCCGTCGACCGGGAAGCGCTGCTTCACCATCGAGTCGCTGGTGGCCAAGGAGGGCCCGCTGGTCGCCGAGGAGCCCATCCGCCCCGCGGCCCTCAGCTACCCCAATCCGGGCTCGGACGTCCTGATGGGCGGCTACCAGGGGCCGCCGGCCCGGCCACTCTACCAGAGCCCGGAGCTGCTCTTCCCGGACAGCCACCCGCCGCTGGCCGTTGCCCCGCACCAGCACCTGCAGCACCCGCACTTCTTCGGCCCGCAGCACCGGGACCCGCTCAACTTCTACCCCTGGGTGCTCCGGAACCGCTTCTTCTCGCACAGATTCCAAGGTGCGTGCACGTGCAAACAATTTAGTTGGAGCAATGTCGCGCGAACGCTCGTGATGGATCTGACGGGACGGACAGTGCGGGGATGAATCCGCGGCAGTCAGGATTTGACGACAAAAACACATTTCACAGGCGTGTTGAACTCCCAACACCCCCTTGAGATGAAGATGACTTTCGAACAGAATATTTCCTCTTCCAGTCAGATGAAGCAGCAGCATGCAGCAGCGGCTTGTACTGCGCCCTGCAGCTTCTCAGGCAGCTCCAGATAAAAAAAAAGAAAAAAGAAAAGAAAGACTAGCCGCGGGTTAAATCAGCCGTTTCCTCATTTTCTTCGACAATTCGACACAACAGCAGGATTTACAAAGAGAAAGAGATTAAAATCCGGGGTAGTCGGTTCATTATAATGGAGGGGATTTGGGGGTGGGGTGGGGGGGTGCCAAACAGCCGGAGGTTTGGTTTTATAGCAGACTGAGAATAATTATAATAATAATAATACTAATACTACTACTACTACTACTACTAACAATAATAATAATAATCTAAAAATGCACATGTAATTATTTTGACATCACGTTTTCGCCTGACATTCATCGAAAAGACAACAAGAGGCAGAAAATCAACCCTGAAATGTTGATTCAAACAAGCAGAGTGCAGAATAAAACTCAACTGTTTGATGAACTTGTAGCTACATCTGCAGTTTTGTATCTTGACAATATATAGGAAAAGTATATTTGAACAATTGTTTTCCGCGGCGAGATTAACTGGAATCTTTAATCACGCAATTTATGCAACTTCATACATTTATTCAACAGTTTAGCACATCAGTGAAGTCAGTTGTATTATTTTTTTTTTATGAATTCATTTTATTTCACTTGATCTGAATCATTTGCGCTTGTTTCTGAAAAATTCAAAAGTCGTAAAAGACACAAAATTTTCTAAACGCAATAATATTATTAGTGTTATTAATAATTACGGATATCGGTACTATATTTTATATACTGCATGAAGTTGTTAGTAATGTTCCTTAATAATAAGCTGCTCTTACCTTAAAATAAAGTGACAATAATAATAATAATAATAATAATAATAATAATAATAATAATAATAATAATAATAATAATTTTTATCGGTACAAGGATCAGTATGACGGCTTTTATTAGCCATGCCATTAAGACGTTAAAATAAAGTATCATTTATTCAACCGTAAAACTTCACTTTGTTTCCTTTCATTCGACGGTGTGTTGACAACATGGTGCTGATGTGAGCCGCTCACTGACCTGGTCCCCGTCCCGGTCCCTGTGTAGGTAACGACGTGTCCCAGGACAGCCTGCTGCTCCACGGACCCTTCGCCCGGAAGCCGAAGCGCATCCGGACGGCCTTCTCCCCATCGCAGCTGCTGCGCCTGGAGCGAGCCTTCGAGAAGAACCACTACGTGGTGGGAGCCGAGCGGAAGCAGCTGGCCAACAGCCTCAGCCTGTCCGAGACGCAGGTGAGACTCCCGCGGAGAGAACTCACCTTCGGCCGCGGAAGGTTTCCCGCTTTGAGTCGCAACACGGCCGAAGCGCCGAGCTCGTGCTCGAGGACGGAAGCGCAAGAAATATCCCAGCCGTTAACAACTAATACAGTTTCAACACGTCATGATTTCATATACTGTAAACAAACTAGGACGCGCGTGAATGTGTATTTATAGAGTTTAATTTAACTTTAATTTGTTTTCGAACTTATTTAATAAAATAGAATAGAAAAAACTTTAATAATCCCAAATTGGGAAACTACTAATAATATTACTAATGTATTAGTTATAGTTGTTTTAATAATTAAACTTTGTTAGGTCAGTATCAATATAATTAATAACCCACACTGTTATATGGTATCATAAATATTACAAAATGTAAAAATATTTTTTTTTGTTTTACTATTTTACAAAAATAACTACATTTAATTTACCTTAAATTTTATAATAATCAAATTGATTAATTAAAATTCATGGCAACAACACTAAATCTATTAATTCGGAATATCACACAAAATATTATACATACTAGTACGTCACAACAGAACTAACCTAAAAGTATTATGTTCAAGTGACACAACAATAAGTAACAAACAGAGGAAACGGAAATTCTCCAGCAGCACAATTATAAAAAAACAACAACAACAACAAAAAGGACTGAGTGCACTTTGTTCCTTCAGTTCATGCAAGAAGCAGGTTGATGAAGTGTGTCAATATCATCAGTGTTTAATGAGTCCACATGATCTCAGCATCTATTAGGATTCATTAATTAATAGGTGCCGTGAAGGGAGTTTTCCTGACTCAGCTGTTTTGAGGGAAGCTGCTCCCTGTTTGGAGGGCGTACTGTATGTATGGGTGTATATGTGTGTGTGTGTGTATATATATATATATATATATAAATAAATAAATATATATATATATATATATATATATATATATATATATATATATATACACTAATAAACTAATATAACTATTGTGAGCGGTTTGGCAGAGAGCAAGGGGTTGGATGATTTTAACGGGATGCAAAGGCAACAGGAGGAGAGTGACAACATTACACCATTCACATTTAAAAAACATCAAGTCAAGAAATTGTGGAGGGTGTCGCAGAAAACCTGAAGTGTTCTACCAAAAGACTTTACAACTATTAATATTACAATATTTAATAACGTAATATTTTGCAATTTATTTATTGTGATTATTGAGGTGCAAGTGAAGTAATAAAATAAAGTCGGCTCTAACTGTACGAGCACTGTACTTTTAGGCAAAGTGTGTTTCCCCCTTCACTCAACCTGCTTCTGTGTGTGTGTGTGCGTCCAGGTGAAGGTCTGGTTCCAGAACAGGCGCACCAAGTACAAGCGGCAGAAGCTGGAAGAGGAGGGGCCGGAGGGGCAGCAGCAGCAGAAGAAAAAGGGCAGCCACCACATCAACAGGTGGCGCCTCGCCACCAAGCAAGCCAGTGGCGAAGACATCGACGTGACCTCCGAGGACTAGAGGTCACGTCAAGACCATTAACGTGACCTCCGAGGACAAGAGGTCACATCGAGTACATTGTCAACGAGGCCTCTAGTCCTCACAGGTCTGGACAAGGATGTCGATGTGACCTCCCAGGACTAGAGGTCAAATTTGAAGTGACTTCCAAGGACTAGAGGTCACCGTCCATTGACCGCTGAGGACTAGAGGTCACGTGGAGGACATCGAAGTGACCTCTAGTCCTCACAAGGTCTGGACAAGGACGTCGACGTGACCTCAGAGAACTAGAGGTCACCCTCGAAGTGAGCTGCGAGCACTAGAAGTCACCTTTGACGTGAGCTCCGAGGACTAGAGGTCATGACTGATGTGACCTCCGAGGACTAGAGGTCACCGGCCAGGAGGAGGGACGCAGGGGACCAACACTAATTTATTTAAAACAACGATTTTCCTCACATCGAGAAAAAATATTACGAGAGAGAGAAAGCGATGGGGGGTGGGGTGGGGTCTGTGGTTGTTGGGCGACCAAAAGACAAAGAGAGAGA
Source organism: Thamnaconus septentrionalis (assembly GCA_009823395.1). Taxonomy (NCBI): domain Eukaryota; kingdom Metazoa; phylum Chordata; class Actinopteri; order Tetraodontiformes; family Monacanthidae; genus Thamnaconus; species Thamnaconus septentrionalis. The sequence goes on from CM020517.1 coordinate 1,511,148, forward strand.
GAGAGAGAGAGAGACAGAGAGAGAGAAACACAACCACCTCTATCCCAGCGTGTGTGTGTGTGTGTGTGTTCCTCGTGCTGTAAATAAGCTACTTTAGCGGCTGGGTTGTTTTTCTTTTTTTCCATTTGAAGAGGTGTGTGTGTGCTGAGCTCCGCCCACCACCTGCTCAGGTCATTAACACCTGCCTGAAGACTTCATTTGAATTTCGCTCCTCAGTGGCGTCCCCCTCCTCCCCAGCACTTGCTGCTGCGCCCGCAGCCAGGACCCCCCCCCCAACTAACACACACACACACACACACCAGTAGAAAGAGGAAGAACAAAGCAGCCGCAACCTCAGACTTTCTCTGCCAGCCACACAGGAAGTGAGTTTATGGACGTTTGCATGTTTCACTTTTTTTTTTTCTAAAGCTTGGCCTCCTTGTGTGTCGCACAACAACACAACACAACGCGACAAAGGGCTTTTCAAGGCAGACTGCTTTGTTTATCCTGGAGGCATTTTCAAATAAGCGCCGAAGCTGCCGCCCCCACCACCACCACCACCACCACCTAACCCCCACTTCAGTGAGGAATTAAATGTGTGAAAGTGTGTGTGCGCATGCATGTAGTTTCAGGTGTCGGAACCAATACAGGGACCATCCAAGTTAAACTGCAGTTAATGGAGTCCGACAAAACAACGTTTTTCCAATGACGCGCGCACACACACACACACACACACACACAGATGGGTGAAAAATATGTGAAACAACCCTTAGAAAAAAGGTCCCTGGAGGTTCAGGAACTTTCCCAGCAGCAGCAGCAGCAGCAGCAGCAGCAGCAGCAGCAGCAGCAGCAGCAGCAGCAGCAGCAGCAGCAGCAGCAGCAGCAGCAGCAGCAGCAGCAGCCGCTCTGAGGTGTCAGGAATGCTGTGCAGGTGTCAGGTGTGCTTCCTGCTTCCCGCCAGCTTCCACCTGTGTAGCCCCCCCCGGAGGTCAAAAGGAAGGAGGGGCGAGTAGTGGCCGCTGCAGGAAGAAGCTCAAACACGAGCTTTTAGACCGCCACACATCTGCAGAACAACAACAAGAAGGGAAAAAAAGAAGGAAAAAAAACAGGGAGTGGGGGTCGGGGGGGCACATTGTCTCGTTTGGGGTCTTCAGGACACCTGATACGCACCGCAGGTGCAGAGACGCTCTTCGGATTCCTGGTTGACCAAACAAACAGCAGCAGCAGCAGAGAGAGACGGACAGAGAGAGAGAGAGAGAGAGAGAGAGAGAGAGAGAGAGAGGCCCCGCTGGAATCCCCTCTGGTGTCTGTTTGGAAAATAATTAGCGGCAGAAATCACAGAGGGTCCCTGAAGACAGCGCGGCCGAGTCAGCAGAGTTGAGAACAACAGCAGCCTCCAGGGACAGAAGGTCACCAGGCATCAGTCAGCGACATCAGCCCTCACCTGCAGGGAGGAGGAGGAGGAGGAGGAGGAGGAGGAGGAGGAGAAGTTTTTTTTTGATTTTTACAACCACAAATTTATCACATTTTGTTTTTTCCACTGGGATACAAGAAGAACAAGCTGCTTGCTTTAAAACATTGAACCACACAGACGAATGTACACATACACAGACGCTAACATAATGAATAAATACAAGAACAAAATAATAATAATTCATAAAAATGCAACTTTTAATTTTTCTGAATATCTGTCAAAAAAAAAAAAATCCTTCTTTGATTTAAAGAAACTCCGGAGTGATCCTGCAGCGGAGGTTGCAGCGCCACACTGAGGTGGCATCGCCAATTAAAAGAACTCCGAGAGGAAGAAGAAGAAGAAGGAGGAGAAGAAAGACAGAAAGAAAGAAAAGACAAGCTGCTAGTGTGCCATTGTTGCTCCTCCTCTCTGGAAGAGAGGCGGCGGCGCGTTGAGCGACGCCTCACGCTGCGATGTCGCAGCTGTCGCAGCAAAAATTAATCAGCCGTGAGGCAGGAATCACACCTGAGCGACGCACTTCTGAGTCCTGAAGGAAGCAGGAGGAGGAGAAGAAGGAGAAGGAGGAGAAAAAAAATAAATCACATTCATCATCACATCCAGCAGGCTGTGTTCCCACACCGGCGGCTCGGCACCACCACACTCCTCCTCCTCCTCCTCTTCTTCTTCTTCTTCTTCTATCATTTATTTAGAAACAAAGATTTCAAGTGGATTCTTTGAACTCTCACTTCAGGCAGAAAACATCTCAGTTTCCCTTCTTTGTGGCTCAATGAAAGATTGTCCTGTATTTTTTTTTTTTTGGTAAAATGTTAAAAAAAGAAAAAAAGAAAATGTTTTTCTTCTCAACACCTCCGGCTGTTAACATCAGTGCAAAAACAAAAAAACAAAACAAAAAAAAAATATGTAAAAAAAAAATAAAATAAAATAAAACGCTGTGTAAAAATGCGAAATGTGATGATTAATGACTGAAGTGTTTGTTTGTCTCGCCCGGTTTTCAGCAGCTTCATCCTGCAAGTGGCGTCTTGTCGAGGAGCGTCGCGTTCCTGCAGCAACCGACCCCAAACACACACACACACACACACGCGCACATACACGCACACGCACACACACACTAGCGCGCAAGATAACATTTCACCACAAAGAGTTGATAGAAATCAGTGCAAACATGGCTGCAGTTTAAGAAATCACGTGAAATTTACACAGTGAAAGAAGTTTTTTTTCCTTCCGTTTCTTTGAAAGACTGGCACAAAAAAAAAAAAAATCATCAAATTGAAACAAAATTTGATTCTCACTGGGGATTTTAGCTCATATTTACACACACTTTAAACTTTCATTCCAAGCAAGTGTGGAAAAATCGGCTAAACGTCCCGATTAGAAACCTGAGTGAAAACGAAATTAAACAAATGTAGGAATTTGTTTTTGCATTTATTGACAAAAAATGTTGCATCTGAATGGCAAAATATTGTCTTGATGATGCACAAAAGATAAAGAATCACATCCGACAACTTGAGCGATTCTAAGCTTCAGATACAGCAACATAAATCAAAAATAAAAAAAGGCATTATAAAAACTGATCATTGCACATTGATGGGATCTTTTTTTTTTTAGAAAAAAGCATAAATTTCACATTCTGCAGTTTGATATTGCATCTGAATTTTGTGAGTTTATAAAACATTTATTACACAACATTTTTAAAAGTTATTTTACATTATTTTTCGATTCATTTAGCTTTGATGTCTTTTGCTGATATGCTACAAGGTTGGCACTATTATGACTATTATTGCTACATTTCAATAGTTCATGTTTTATTGTCCATCATTTAAAAAACAAAGAAACAATAAGTATGAAAAGAAGAGTGTTAAAATTCCTAAAAGAAGATCCTCCAAGTCTTCCTGGTATTATTTGAACACAAAACCTGGCTCATATTTAATATATTTTTCTCATCTTGGACCCACTTTATGGTTTATTTAATGATTAACGACTCAAAAACCACACAAAGAAGAATGCTTAGCCCTCTGTTTACAGCCTGCTCTGCCGGGTGAACAAAAACAAGCCGGTCGGAGAGGGTGGAGCCAAAACCTGAGAGTCGAGGGCAGGAGTGGGAAAACTATGGTCCTGGGGCCAAATGGTAAGCTTTTGAATCTGACCCACTGAACTTGAAGAAATGATATTAATTAAGTCAAAAAATAGCTGTATTTTAATCCATTTTTTCAGTGTTTTAATTTCAATTAAAACATTTAATTCAATTCAACTTTTAAATTTAATTTCACTAAAGACCTAAATACGGTGGGACAAATATTTTGCTGTGACTTTGATGATGTTCATTTTCAATAGACATTACGTTTTCTACATCTTCCATGATATATTTTTTTCTCCTATGAGGTGGGTCACCAAAACACCCCATGCATCTGCTCCTGCTCCGCCCCCTCTGTCACATTTTAGAACCTATTGAGGCCCACCAGTGAAAAAGTTTGCCCACCCTTGGTCTAGTGGTTGGCTGGCCACAGCCAATCACGTGCCTCTGGACTGAGGGGAATACTTGACCTTTGCCCTTCGGCAGCAGAGATCAGTCCCTGTCGTGCGGCTGTGGCGGATCGTCTCCAACAGCCAGTACGGCAACAACAAGAACAACACATGCTGCCGCAGAACCTGGGCCAAGACTCCTCCTCCTCCTCCTCCAGACAGTAGGGGGCGGAGCCAGTGGACGGCAGGGGTGCTGAGGGGCGGAGTCACTCACAGGCCTTTGTTGTAGGTCACCACCTGACAGCGGGTGGCGGCCGCGATCTCGGGCTCCAGCTGACCGACGCTGATCTGCAGGGCAGGCAAGGAGAGGTGATGTCGAGGAGCGACCGGCGGGGGGCGCTAGCGACAGATCCCAAACACACACCTTCATTTGCCACTAAAAAACAATTCCTAAAAGCGTCGAGCGTTCCGCCGTCGCTGCTAATGTGCAAACAGAAAAGAGAAGGAAGAAAAAAAAGAAAGGAAAAAAAGTAAGGTTTCCAGTCTAATTGTGTTGTTGGTGGTGGAGGAGACAGATGGTGCAGGGCTCCAATCAGAAGGTGTGAAAGTGGGCGGGGGGGGCGCTCTGCTCGCTTCTTTTTTTTTTTTTTAGGAGTTTTGTTAAATCTCCAAATTCTTTGTGGGGCAAAAAAAAAAAAAAAAAAAGTGTAAAAAAAGCGGGACACGTGCGAGGAAAAACACGGGGCGGCTTTTCTTTTTTTCCTCTTTCTTCTGCTTCTTCTTGCGTTTTTGCACCACATATGTCTGGAGGCTTCGGCCATATGGTCGCCTGAGGAGGCCCGCCAGCCAATCACAGTGAGGGGGGCGGAGCCCCGGCAGCCGCAAACAGGTTAGGGGATGACGGAGGCCACGCCCACGTGGAAACAAATGAGTCCCTGAACGCACCGTTTCCCTCCTTTTGAAGCCTTGAACAGGAAGTGAAGTCAGGACACAGGAAGTGTCTCTTGAAATCGGCTCATCCGCCTTTTCTGTGTGTTTTTTTTTGGGGGGCTTTCTGAATTTTCTGTTGGATTGTTATGGAGAAAAAAAAAACACAGAAAAAACCAAGACAAAAAAAAACTATCAAAAACAAAATGCATGACACACATTGTGAATGTTTTCTTTCCTGCTGTCTGGAACATCATGTACCGCCACCTGGTGGTCTGGCATACAAGCCTAAACCTGTTTCACAGACAGGTATATTTAGTAACAGCAGTATACCTTAGTAAGTATATATATGCATACACATACACACACACACATATATAGACCCTTTTCAAAAAATTTGAATATCATGGAAAAGTTCATTTATTTCCATAATTCCATTCAAAAAGTCAAACTTTCATAGATTATAGATTCAGGGCCCACAATTTAAGTGATTTCAAGTATGTGTTTGTTTATTTTCACATAATTTGGGCTTCCAGCTCATAAAACCCACGAAGACAGGATTTCAAAAGAATTTGAATACTGGGAAGAAATCACCATTTACTTCTCAGAAAAAAGAAATAAATTAAGATCACATCAAATCAATCAAAATATTGTACTTTCAAAACGATATGTCAATCTTTAATACTTGGTTGGAAATCCTTTTGCCTTAATAACTGCCTCGATGCGCCGTGGCATTGAGGCAATCAGCCTGTGGCTTTGCCCGGGGGTTATGGAAGCCCAGATCTCCTTGATGGTTGCTGTCAGCTCTTCTTTGTTTTTGGGTCTGGTGTCCCTCATTTTCCTCTTGATAATACCCCATAAATTCTCAATGGGGTTGAGGTCCAGCGAGTTGGCTGGCCAGTCAAGCACTGTGATGGCATGGGCATCAAACCAGGTGTTGGTGCTTCTGGCGGTATGAACGGGGTGCCAGGTCCTGCTGGAAGATGAAATCTGCATCTCCATACAGATCCTCAGCAGAGGGAATCACGAAGTCCTCTAAAACATTCTGGTAGACGGTTGCTGCGACCTTGGATTTAAGGAAGCAGAGTTTACCAACACCTGCACCGGACATTGCACCCCAAATCATGACTGACTGTGGATATTTCACGCCGGACCTCAAGCAGCTTGGGTTCTGTTCCTCACCCGTCTTCCTCCAAACCCTTGGACCTTGATTCCCGAATGAAAGGCACACGCTTTACTTTTCAGGACCTTGGACCACTGGCCAACAGTCCAGTCCTTCTTCTCCTTGGCCCAGTTGAGACGCTTCCTACGTTGGCTCAGGCTCAGAAGTGGCTTGACCCGGGGAACCCGACTTTCTGTATCTCTGCCAGGTTCTTGAATCTTCTCTGTTTGATGATCCACTGAAGCCCACGGTCATCTCTTTTGGTGGTGCACCTTCTCCTGCCACATTTTGCCCTTCCACTAGACTTTCCATTGATATGCTTGGACACAGCACTCAGTGAACAACCAGCCTCCTTGGCTATAAACTTTTGTGGCTTACCCATCCTATGGAGGGTATCAATGATGTTCTTCTGGCCAGTTGTCAAGCCTGCAGTCTACCCCATGTTGAACCGAACTGAGACAATTCAACCAAACTAAAGCAATTTAATGGCACCTGGGGAAACCTGTGCAGGTGCTTTGAGTTTAGTCGATGACACTCAGTTCAAAAAAATTCATGCCCTGCAAAATCTGGGCTGATTTCTTCACAGTATTCTAATTTTTTGAAATCCTGTTTTATGAGCTGGAAGCCCAAATTATGTAAAAATAAACAAATAAATACTTGAAATCAATTAAATTGTGGGTCCTGAATCTATAATCTATGAACGTTTGACTTTTTTAATGGAATTATGGAAATGAATGAACTTTTCCATGATATTCCAATTTCAAAAATTGAAAAGGGTCTGTACATATTGTACATAGACATTCATTCATTCATCTTCTATACCCGCAAAATACATATACGTATATGTATATGTATATATATATGTATATATATATATATATATATATATATATATATATATATATATATATATATATATATATATATATATATATATATATATATATATATATATATATATATATATATATATATATATATATATATATATATATATATATATATATATATATATATATATATATATATATATATATATATATATATATATATATATATATATATATATATATATATATATATATATATATATATATATATATATATATATATATATATATATATATATATATATATATATATATATATATATATATATATATATATATATATATATATATATATATATATATATATATATATATATATATATATATATATATATATATATATATATATATATATATATATATATATATATATATATATATATATATACACACATATATATATATATATATATATATATATATATATATATATATATATATATATATATATATATATATATATATATATATATATATTGTGTGTATTTTGTTTTGGTTTTTTTTTGTCTTTGTTTTGCTTTTTGTTTGTTTCTTTTCCCTCCGTACCTGCGACATCTGTGGGAAGAGGCTGATGGCGAGCGGCAGGGCGAGGCCGAAGGCGGCCAGACACACCAGTGCCTGGACAGGCAGGACGAGCCGAGGCTGCCGCCGCAGGAGGGGGAACCTGGGGGAGACACAGCACACAGGTGAGACACGCGAGTGTGTTCAAAACCCCGAAGTTTTCAAACCCCCGGCTTCCCTTCATCGCTGCGAGCTGAGAGTATTCTGGTTTCATCTCGGAGCCTGGGATGCTTTTTCTCAGGCTCTGAGTGGTGGAGGCGGGGGGGTACGGAGCGAGGAGGGCGGGGGGGTGCGGCGGCGCTCGGACGTTCTCAAAGATCCTCGCAGGGAGACGGATGCTGTTCCCTCAGCGGCGACTCAGCAGGAGAACTGCAGCGGCAACGCCTCCCCGCCTAACGAGGAGAGCGGCTGCCTAATGAGGGAGCTCATTAACACATACGGCTGCTATAGTTTAATTAGCCTGCGCTTCCGTGTGTGTGTGTGTGTGTGCGTGTGCGTGTGCACGCGTGCTGGAGAAAATTCTCAGCTGAGTGAAATTTCTCCTGAGATATAAATGTTCCTTTTATTGGTTGAGGTTGAGGTCTGACTCAGGTTCAACTGTTTAACGCCACACCACGAAGAAGATGAAGAAGAAGAAGAAGAAGATGATGAAGACAAAGATGAAAGAGAATGGAGCAGAAGAAGAAGAAGAAGAAGAAGAAGAAGAAGAAGAAGAAGTGAATGTTTTCTTAAAAAGCCCGAATGAAAAAAAAAAGAATGCTGAATGCACCTAAAACAGCTTCGAAGTGGCCATGCAGTTTTTTCTTCACTGCCACTAGAGGGTGCTGCTGAGTACAGCATTTCCAAAGTGGGATAACGACGAAAAACACGCGTGTTGCTCCTTTAAGACAAACAACGATGTGAAACCAAGAGGATACATTTTCCCCACAGCGGCCTTGTTCCGGTCACCACCAGTGTGAAGTGGGCGGAGCCAAACAGCCCTGCCAAGCCAGTCTCAGTGTCTGACCTCTCCAGGAAGGTCATGGCGAGGGGCGGGAGGAGGAGGATGGGAACGGGCATCAGCATTCGGGTCACCGCCGTCTCCAGCAGGGCCTGTCGTGGGGCAGAGCGGTCAGGACAAACGGCCCGCAAACACGGGGCTAACGCAGGACCGGACCGGGCCGGACCGGACCGGTTCTGGACCAGTTCTACCTACGTGTCTGGCAGCCAGTTTGGACGTTCCCACCACGGTGCCGCCGTCGTCCAGCACGCTGATGCCGTCCTGCAGCTCCGAGTGTCTCATCAGCACCACGTTGCACACGTTGGCACTGGCTGCGCGTGCATGCACACACGTGCACACACATACACACATACAATACACACACACACACACAAACACACCACAAAAAGAAATGTGTTTTTGTTTGTTTCTCGAGGGTTTTCCTGCCGTCAGGACCAATCAGCAGCCCAGGAATTCAAAAGCATTAAAATAAATAAATAAATAAATAAATAAATAAATAAATCACAGCAAAGAGATGAGAAAAACATGTTAAAGATGAAAGACTGAATTGCTTTGTAATTATGGTGCTGCAGTTGTTTATGGCCTGAATCCCCCCAGGAAGCTCCGCCCCCTCATTTCATCGCTAACCACCGTCATTACAATTCATTACAATTGCCTTCGTTCCGAAATACCCGAAATACTCTGACCGAATTAAAAACACAGCAAGAAGTCGCAAAACATTTTCAAAGAACTGACACATAGATAGGTAAATAGATACTGTAGATTGTTGTAGTGCATAATGGCAGTGTGTGTCAGACAGTGCAATGGGGCAGTTTGTACACACTGAAAGAGAGAGAGAGATTGTGATGTAAGAGAGAGAGATAGATAAATGTCAAGAAACAAATAACAAACTAATAACAATAAATGAAATTAATGATATTCATAATAATCATCATATTAATAATAATAATAATCATCCCCTGATATTTGTTTCCCTCTGTGTCTCGCCACAGGGCCTCATTGAGCACCGCTGCCGCCGCTGCCTGATTGGGTGACAACTAATCAATCCAGAAAGGCCTTCAGTGAGCGAGTGAGCGGCCGCCGTCCTCCGCATCCAGGCGGCAATTAGCCACTCTCTTTACCTGTTTTTATGGGTTTTTTTTTTTTTAGCGGCGCCCTTCCCAAAAACAGCAGCGGCGGTGAGCAGGTGAGTGAGCGAGCGAGCGAGGCCCCGACACGGACGCCACTCTGGAGGGTAATTATCCCTATTTGTTTGCGGCAGCGGAGCTTCCTAACGAGCGGCCAATTAAAGCGGGCGAAGGCCTCGCTGCAGGAACCTGCTGGTGTAATTGAAAGAGGCCGGCGGGGGAGGGGTGGAGGCGGGGCGGGGCCGAGGGGCGGGGGAATGGTGGGGGGGGGGCAAACAATTTAATTATGAGGCGGCAGCCCAGGGGCATTGTGGGAGCTGCGGGTCTGACGACTGAGGTTGGCGGCGTGTTTGGGGGAAACACCCCCACCTCCTGCGCTGTCCCCCTCCCCCATCATTACTTTAAATAATAATAATTACATTGTTATTATTATTATCATCATTAAATTAAAATTACATTTAGAATATGGCCTGAGTCCAGAGGAACTCACCCACAGCAGGGAAGGGGACGAACCTCCTCACCAGCAGCCTGGTGGCAGGACTGAAGCGGCCGGCTCGACCAATCAGCAAGTTCAAGGCCACCTGCAGCCAGGAAGACATACACACACCGACTGAGAAAATTACAAAAAATGTCTTGTAAAATATATAAATATATTATGTCTTTTTTTTTTAAACCTTGAATTTATTCTTAGTTCAAAAGTTTTGCTCCCTTGTCAGCGCCGCCTCTTCAGGCCAGCAGGGGTCCTCACAGCAGGGCCACGCTAATTAGAGAGCGCTGACACCCTGTCCCAACCTGTGTGTGTGCGTACATGCGTGTGTGCGCGCGCCCTGTACGGTGGCCCAGCGGGGTCAGTAATTGGCTTTGGTTTCCCTCAGGCAGGTGTGTGAAGGCTTCTTCTTCTTCTTCCCTTGCGACCAGCGATGACGAGGAGGTGGGAAACTGAGGGGGTCCAGTGGGTGGGCGAGCGGGAAGGCCTGAAGACCTTCCGGACCTGCATCCTTCCAGACTCCCGAGGTCCAAAACAAAAACAAAACAAAAACACAAAAACAACACCTTTCTGCATCATCACTCACTGCGATGGAGACAGGCGCTGGTCACGGCGCCGACGTATCCCTGGACAAACCTGGACGCCGCAGCAGGCTGCAAATCAATTATAGGAGTCATTTTAAACTAGTTGAAACCATTTTTTTTTTTAAAGAAATTAATTTAAAATATATTTTTTCCTTTACCTGTGACGCGTTACGGTTGCAGTAATTAACACAGGCATTGTGACTCTGGTTTAACCACTAGAGGGGAAAAACAAGAGATATACATATATACTGTATCTGTGTGTTTACACACACACACACACACACACACACACACACACACACACACACTTGTATATACTGTATATGCATATATATGTCTATCAAAAATATACATAAAAAAATCAAAAATATTTTTAAGCATTTTTACAGCGGTGAAAACAAGATAAAGAAAAGGGGTGGGCGGGGCTTCTGGATCATGGAAGACAATTGGACAAAACCTTTAACCTTTAACCACCAATTCAAAGCAGACCAATCAGAGTTCTTCGTTAGCAGCCGAGCCGGTGGACGAGGCTTCCTATTGGTCCGAGCGGCTCGACAGACACTGGTCTGACACTGTTCACAAGTCAGTAGGTTTTTTTGCCCTCTTCTTCGTATTGAGCCTCGCCTAAAAAAAAAAAAAAAAACCTCTTGCACGTGGCTCCGCCCACTTCCTCCTAAAACGGACTCGGATTGTGTCCGGTCACACTTTTGACGGGCCAAATATCCATTCAGAGAAAATGATTGGTGAAGAGCCTCCAGAAATTGAGGCATGGTTGTTTTAACCCCGACGTTCAAGGATTCCTTCACCCTTTGGGAGGTGGGAGAGGCTCCAGCTGACCCCCGTGACCCCAGAATGTCCCTTTAAGAGGTGCGGAGGAAGGTGGGGTGGTCGTGGTACCTGCCAGAAGATGGTGGAGGCCAGAGTTTGGTTGGGCAGGAGGAGGCCGACCACCTGCGGAGAGAATGAGGCGTCAGCCGGCTGGGGAGGAGGGGCTGGGGCAGAGGGGGCGGAGCTACTGAAACGTCGGGAAGCAAACGTGTCTCACCACCGGCGTTCCGAACGGTATGAAACCTGTCGGGAAGCAAACAAGGAAACACCATAGGAATTAGTTAGTGTTTGTCACCAGTGAACAGTGGGGGGATGTGACAGGAGGGGGCGGAGTCAACGTGATGGCTGGGGTGAGGGGTGGAGAGAGGGAGTGGGGGGTGTATAGTAGTGGTGGTGGTTCTTTCTTTTTTTTTCTTTTTTTTTAATCAGCTGCCCCGCTGAGCGCGACCTTTTCCCTCCGACAGTCTCATCGGCATAACAAGCCAGCGAGGTTCCCATGGAGCCGCTCCCTCTCCCCCTCCGCCCCCACCTCCCAGCAAGCCCCTCCCCCCTGGCAGCACCCACCGCCCCCGGATGGCGAGGCTTCCCGTACCTGACATCCGGAAGGGCATGGGGATCTTCTGGCCGCTGTCTGGGTGGATGATGGCCTGGAGATGGAGAGTCACACGCTGATGATGACGGCGGAGCGCTAGCTCGGAAAAAAAACTCGGAAACTTTTACGACGAGTTAAGCGGAAAACATTGCGGGACTTCACGTTTTCACCTCTAGAAGTGAGGAGACGGGAGTTTTTGAACCTGGTTAGGGGCCTTTATATCAGCTGATCAGCCGTGTGGACTGCCCCCTGGTGGTTGGTTAATGACTCTAATTCAGTTCGTAAACCAAAAATCACCTTACGCCACAGACAGAATTATGGGGTATTTTATAACGTAAAAGAAGCAACATGGGACTTTAAATATAACGATAGAGTGGAATTCCTTTGAAATGTCACCGTCATTAAGTCGTGTAAATGTAACTTGCGTGGTCATTATATCAGGAAGTCAGAAACTAATTTGCCTTTTAAACGGCCAACCAGGTGCATGTGAAACATCTCACCTGCTTGATCTTCTGAGCTCGCCAAAGCTGGAAGAGAAGAAGAGAGAACTCTGTGTTTTCTCTGGGGACTGAGCAGTCTTGCACAGAGTGCATAATAAAATTGCTAATCATGCTAATAATAATGCTAATAACGATAAATGAACCTGAGCGTCGGTGACTCCTGCAGGCAGCGCCCCCTGTCTGAACTGCTCCAGCAGCTCCACGCTCTCCTGCAGACGCCTCTGTTTTGGACAGCGGGCAAGGACGTTAAAGAGTCTCCTCCTCCTCCTCTCCGCACCGCCTCCACCTTGCTCCCCACTGGACCTCGCTCCCACACCCTCCTCCTCCTCCTCCTTCTCCTCCTCTGCTCAACTGTGTCGCACGACAAACTTTCACGCTGCTTTTCGCCTGACAAATGACTTTTTTCCAGGAAGGTAATGAGACTTTCAGCGGTGATAATAACGCTGCTCCAAGTGGATGTCATGTGGCCCCAATTTGGTCTAATGAGCTCGCCGAGTGTGAGTGTGAGTGTGAGTGTGTGTGTCAGATCCCAGTGTACTATGGGAGGCCGGCGCTTCACTACGGCCCTCCCTGCTCTCATCATTAAGGGGGCAGGTTGGGGCTTCGCCCGGCCTGGCCCAGCAGGAGGCAGCGTGTGTGTGTGTGTGTGTGTGTGTGTGTGTGTGTGTGTCCCAGGAGCTGCTGCTACTGCTGCTGCTATCACTGTCTCCCTCCTTTGACAGCTTCCAAGAGATTATCACACGGAGCGCCGACGACTCCATGAAGAAAAAAAGCCACGACGAGAACAAATCTCAACCAGATGAAGGCAGGTGAAGGCCTCCTCCAGCAGTGTCTTCCTCCAATGATCTGCACCCCGGACCCATCAGTCAGTGTCTTTGTGATGTCACGCAGGGCACAGATAACTCTCCCCCGGTCAGGTGTTGGCTCCACCCTCCGAGACTACCCTCGTCTTTTTTTTAGGCCCCAACCATCCATTTTTATTTTTTTTTTTTTGCTGATTAACGGTGAGAGGAAGCTCTGCTTGAACCCACAAAGAAAACATAAAGGAGCAACAAAAAAAAAAGGGTGTTTTAGCTGTGTCAGCGGTGTACCTCAGTGACAAAGAGCGTGCTGGGGTCAATCACATCCAGGAAGTGTCTGAACCGACCGGAGAACGTGCTCTGAGAAGAGAAGAAGAAAAAAACAACAACACATGAAGGTCATAGTGAGCAGCAGCAGCAGCAGCGGAGTGTAGTTTAGCGAGGCAGAGAACTCGAAACATTGTTTTAATCCTTCATAAAAA
>CM020517.1:1530000-1612500 GCA_009823395.1 Thamnaconus septentrionalis
TATACATACATACATATATATATATATATATGTTATATACAATAAAATATTATCACCATCATCATCATCATCATCATCATCATTATTATTATTATTATTATAACGTGTTTCTTCCCCAGTTGATCCCTCCAGGTGGCGCCCTGCCATACCTTCTTCCTGCCCTCCTGCTCCGGGCTGCTCCTCGCTGGGCTGATAGTGGACCGGAGCTTCTCCAGGCCGCTGGCCAGCACCCCACGGCCCTCAACGCGCTTCTCCTCGGCAGGCACGGCGGCCGTCAGGGGCTTCACCGGGTGGGGGCTGCAGAGGCGGGACGACAGGTCAGGCGATCACTTTCCCACTGGAGGGGGATTTGAAACAATGAATCTGTCTGTTTGCTTGTTTTTCTTGCGTTCAACTGTTCAGAGCCGGTTCCTCTTCAGGTCTGAAACTAATCTGATGGCCTGAAGCGTCAAATGAGAGCCTAGTGCAGGGGTGGGCAAACTTTTTGACCCGTTGGCCACAATGGGTTCTAAAATTTGACAGAGGAGCCGGAGGGGAGCAGACTGAATGGAGTGTTTTGGTGACCCACCTCTTAGGAGAAAAAAAGAAAACATGTTGCTGGAATGTCAACTGAAAATTAACAAAAGCGTTACAACAAAATCACTGTCCTTAAAGCCCAACGGTAATTTGCTCTTTATTGAAATGACTCTTAAAACCTTGTAAAAAAGGATGAAAGACCGCTATTTTATGACTTACTGACTATTAATATTATTTCTTCAAGTTCGGCGGGCCGGATTACAGAGCTTAACAGGCCGCAAATGGCCCCCATGGCCGTAGTTTGCCCATGCCTGGTCTAGAGTTTCACCACCAGGGTGTCTTTGGTTGGGAGGTGTGGGTATGTGTGTGTGTGTGTGTGTGTGTGTGTGTGTGTGTGTGTGTGTGTGAGTTGCCCCGGTTGTTGAGAAACAACAACAGATCCTCCAGGCCGATCAACAGCAGATCAACCACACAAGCGTCACCTTGACACCTGCCAGACTTCCCATTACAGGGAAAACTGGTGTAAATTAACATGAAATTAGCTCAAAACTGAAAGTCTTAATTGCACCAGTGGCTGTAATCAGGCGAGTGTGGCTGTGTTAAATGGATTATTAAATCCCCCACACTCACCCCCGCCCCTACCCACACCCTCACTCCCAAGGTACGACAGGAAGTGCTGCTGGCGACACAACAACACCTTTTTGCCTCACACGGGGCCCTGAGGTTGTGCTGCAGATTTTGGCAAATGAGTGCATCAGTGTGAGAAAACTGGCGAGTCCCAACACTGAGAAGGGTGTGTGTGTGTGTGTGTGTGTGACTGTGGCAGCATTTGGGGCAAAATAATAACTGCTAATTGGCCTGAGGCTCTGTTTCTACCCAGCAAGGACACACAGGAGGCACCTGCTGACAAGTCCTGTTCACACTACTGTGTGTGTGTGTGTGTGTGTGTGTGTGTGTGTGTGTGTGTGTGTGTGTGACAAAGGGTTGAGAAAGAGGAGGTCCCGTCACATCTCCGCAGAACCCTCTGCTGAGAGGCGGTGGCAGGAGGAAGAGGAGGATGTGGTGGAGCAGCAGGAGGAGGAGGAGGAGCAGCAGGAGCAGGAGGTGCAGCAGGAGGAGGAGCAGGCGGAAGGAAGCAGAGCGGCAGACAGGACAGAGGGTCTCTGGAAGGGAGGAGGAAAAGCGCCTCGCCTTCACTGAGCATGTGCGACCTCACCTGTTCTGCTGAATGGCTGCCTGATGCTGCTGCTGCTGCTGTTGCTGCTGCTGCTGCTGCTGTTGCTGCTGCTGCTGCTGCTGCTGCTCCCGAGGCATTTGGCTTGGCGCTGTGCAGAGCGGTGACCTCGCTGAGGGTGGGTCGGGACAGAGAGAAGCAGGAGCAGGAGCAGGAGGAAGGGGAGCGGCAGGGGTAGCAGGAGCAGCAGGAGGAGCATGAGCAGCAGGAGGGGGAGGAGTATCAGGTAGGGGAGGAGCAGCATGAGCAGCAGGAGGGGGAGGAGTATCAGGTAGGGGAGGAGCAGCAGGAGCAGTTTGAGGGGGAGGGGCGAGGCAGGCCAGGTCAGAGGTTGCTGCCGGAGCGCCGTCAGACTGGCAGAGGTGCAGGAAATGCGGGCGCTGGATCAGAGCTTCTTCCCTCAGCTTCTTCTGGGAAGGTGAAGAGGGGGTGCTGGAGGAGGAGACGATGGAGGAGGAGGAGGAAAAGGGAGTGGAGGAGAAGGGGGCGAAGTCTTTGTCCGAGCAGGAGGACAGACAGGACAAGAAGTCGCCCTCGGCCAAGCTGCCCAGGCCGGAGGAGCTGCTGTCCAGCGGGGCCTCCCGGTTAGCGCCGTTAGCACCGTTAGCGGTGCAGTGGGCGGGGCTTGTTCCAGCCAGCCACTCAGCAGCCGGGTTGCTTGCCCTTGTCGGCATCTCCAGAGAAGACACGTCCGCCTGGCCGCAGCCGCCCGGTGAGGGTCACCTGTTGGTTGGTTAGAGGGGGCGGAGCTGTGCCTGTGGGCGGAGCCTGGGCAGCCTGCAGTCTATCGGCTGCGAGCTCCCGGAAGGGGTCGGAGGGCCCCCCGCCCACCGGCGGAGAAGGAGGGGGTCGGCGCCCGGCGGCGAGCATGTCGTCATAGAAAGGGTTGAGCAGGAGGAGAGAGAGGAAGGGGTTGCAGGGGCTGATGGGTGGAGGAGCAGGAGGAGGAGGTGGAGGAGGCATGCTCTGTGAGTGGCTGAAGGGGTTAGTGTGGTGGAGGGGCGGAGCAGGAGGGTAGGCGTGGGTGTGCCCGAAAGGTGGGCGAGGGGGGCGGGGCTCTACTTTGTGTGGCAGCAGGTGGCTGTGGAGAGGAAGGACACGGTCCTGGACGTTAGTGAGCAGAGACCTGGAGCTTCTGCTGATGCTGGAGCTGCTGGAGCTGCTGGAGCTGCTGCTGCTGCTGACACCTGCTCGCTCACTCACCTCTTCACACCTGGAGCCTCGTCAGCCCTCGCACACAAGGGTTTGAATGTTTCTAAGGTTTGGCTGCTTTGTGAGACCTCTGCACTGACCGACCACCGGAGGACAGGACCACAAATCAATGACCTCTGTTCCTCGAACATCCTTGAAGGTCAAGACTGAGCTCTGGTTCGGGGGGCGTTTTTTTTTTTTTTTTTAAAAAAAAGGTTGTTTCTTTTAGCTTAATTGAATGTAACGACACAGTGAGGTCACCGTGGTGACAGGTGTCTAGTGTCACGACTTGAACTGGTTTAAGCTGGTATGAAAGACAATGGGAAGTTTCAGCCACTTTAGAATTATTAAAGAATTTAGAATTATTAAAATACAGTTTGAAAATTTGACTTTTATTTCAAATCAAACTAATCAAATTAATTATTAGGTGGGGAGTAACTAAGTACAAATTTTGTTCAGTAAACTTTGTTACTGTACTTGAGTACATTTTTAAAGTATTTGTACGTTACCCCTCTGGCAGCGATGAGCACAACCAGCCTGAGGGGTCGTGACCTTCACTGTCCAATATCCCCACACACACACAAGGTACAGCTGGCTCTGACCCACTATTATTAGACTCAGCCTGGTGAAGCTAATTCCCCCTCGTCCGACTGCATTGCATTGCAGGTGCCAGCTAGAGGCAGAAGCCTGAGGCCCATGGGGGGTCCACCGGGGGCCACGGAGGGCCTCAGGGGGGGCCGTGTCCACTGCTGGAAATCTGGCCTCCATGCTGGTACTCGCACGTAAACAGCAGCTCCGATAACAGACGGAACAAAACCTCGCTGCCTCGCCTCTCCAGTGGCTGAAGTCAGCCCCGAAAAATAAAGGAGTGCCACTGAAGTTGGAGTCAGTTTCTGCAAGTGTTCATTAAAGGAATCTTAAAAAAAATAACGTAAAATTTCAGCCAAAAAGAGGGTTGAAGTTTTTTGTTTGTGTGGGGGGCAAAAGAAATTCAATAAATACTGGAAAGGCAGGTTTGCTTGCACCTTTCTCTTGTTTCCCTGCACTAACTGACTGTTGATTTCAGCTCCAGGCTGATTCTGCAGGGTCCTAGTGCACTCCCTTTCAAAAGGATTTGGATTTTGGATTTGGATGAGGGGGATATGATACCTTTGGGTTTCCCCAGGAACTAGTGTGTGTGTGTGTGTGTGTGTGTGTGTGCCTCTCTCACCCACCTGGGTTTGCTGTGCGAGTCCTTGGAGCCGAACCAGCCTGTGTGTCTCTCCTCGCCGCCGGCCACTCCAGACTCCTCCCCCTCCTGGCTGTGGCTCCGGCCCCCAGACTGCAGGCTCCTCCCTGAAGGAAACAAGTTCCCCTCCACCTCCTTCTTCTTCCCCTCCTCCTCCTCCTCCTCCTGGGCCACCAAAGGTCCGCTCCTCTCTAGCGCCGCCACTATGGCCGCCTTCTCCTCCTCGCCTGGCTCGTCGAAGGACCAGCGCCGGCCGTCAGTGGTGGCGGCGGTGGCGCGGAGGTGGGCGGAGCCACGCAGGTTGAGGTTCTGGAGGGACGCCGACAGAGTCAAAGGCTTCTGCTTGAGTCCTGGGACGAGGAACGGGCCTGGTTTCCCTGAGCCCGGGTCCGGCGGCTGCGGCAGGACGCTGGGGGCGTGGCCTCCGTTGAAGAGCTGAGGCACCACGATGCTGATCTCGCCGGCGTCGTCGCCAAACTCACACTGGAGGGAGGATGAGGACTTGGGCGACATGTTGGCCGAGTGCTCTGAGGGGTGAAAACATCCAGGGTGATTTGGTTTTTTCCTTTGGTTTTCTTTTCCATTGATTTTAGATGTGTGTAAGGTAAACAGGCAGGTGTTGGGCAACCGGTCGTTCACTGAGGGGGCGGTTAATTCCCGACTGAAACGACTGAAAACGATGTACCACCTATGTCTGGCCTGGTGTGGCGCCGCGAGTTTACTCCCTGAAGACGGAAGAAGAAGAAAAACACCTGAAGCACGCCGTGTTTGAAAAAGCAGCAGCTCGCTAAAAAAAATTTGCGCCAATGAGAATAGACAGAAAGATCACTCGCGAAAAGACGGTATGGATAAACAACAGAGTTGAACTGCTGCTTCGAGTTACTTGAGAACACAAAGCCTTCAAAGGTCCATGTTAAGGTTGAGTCGTGCCACTAAAAGTTAAATTTTTGTCATTTGGGTTTCCTCCATCAATATCCCAGTTCGCCGACCCAAAAGAAAATAAATAAAAAGTAAAACAAGATGTTTGCAAATCGCTTTCGTTGAGTTTATTTTTACTTTGCACAAAATCCACGATCGATCCACGAGCAGCGTGTGTTATTGTTCACTATTGTTTGCGGTAAGAAGTCTGCTGCCCGACGTGGTGGTTATTGTTAAGAGTGGTCGTCTGCACCTCACGGCCGCTCAGGTTGCAGGGCGGGGGGAGGGTTTTAGAGCTGTGACATCAGCGTTTCCAAAAAAGATCGTTTCTGGAGTTTACACGATTCCGGAGGGATTCTCTGCGTTTTCAAAACATTTTTTGAAAAAAGGGGATTTTGGTCTGTGCGGTTTCAGTGAAAATGTCGGCTTTGTGTAAACGCAAGGTCAAACCGCATAAATATTTGTGCGGTTTCAGTGAATCCCGTATTCGTGTAAACGGCCCCTGGGTGGTGGAGAAGGTGGTAAATAATGGGTCTTAAAGAGTTTTATGTTTCATCGTCAAACATGTTAGGTTCTTATTAGTGTTGTTTGGTTATTTTTCCACGAGTGCACCTCAGGTCGGTTTGTAGTCGCCTCCACTGGCGCCAACACGGTTCCAACCGTTACCATTTTGATCCCTGCTCCGTTGGGGTTCCAAGCGGGCCAAGCAGAGACCATAATGGTGACTTATGCAAAGAGCAGGGCACTGATTGGGTAAGAGTTTTGACTAAAGATGATTGCGAGCCCTTCACGAAAACCAAAACCGCCTTTTTTAAAAGCCCTGCGTGTAGATTTTTACTTTTTCACGTATGGAAAAGTGAAATGCTTTTAAAACTGTGCCGCGGGCGAACAAAGAGGTGCAGACGTTTTTGTTCTTGGTGGCTGAAGAAAAAGTTCAAACGGAGCTGGACGGACAGAGCGACTTGCACTGAAAAAGTCTTCCTGGTTTTGCAGCTGATGGCCGCAGTACAGCAAAATAGAGTCAGGAGAAACTTTTTAAAAAACGTACGTGTACGTAGTACGTGTCGACTGAAGAATCAAGGACCACAACAGCCGGAGCGAAACGAAGAGAAAAAAGCTTGGAGGTTTGTTCAGCCATGGGTAACGGGGAAATAGTCAGCCAACACAAAAATTGAGAATATGCATGAGAACTGAGTGTGTTTTGACCTCAAGCAACTTTCGTTTTAAGGCTATTTGCAAAGTACAACCGCTGTCTCATGTAGCTTAACTGTTAGCCACCACCGCTAACCCCATGTTCTGCTTGTGTTTTGTGTTCAGTGGCAGCAAAACTCAAGAGTCGGTGATTCTGCGACCTTTTGACTGACTGGTTAACTGAGTGAGTGAGTTACTGCCTGGTTGAGTGAGTTAGTGAGCAGTGTATTACTAAGTAATCCACTACTGTAATTAAACTACTTTTTAGTAACAGAGTAATGTAACGGGATAACTCTGGCAAAACTGGTCATTATATCATAATTACTTTATCAAGTGACGATTCCATTACTTTTCCAAAATATTTTGCAAGCTAAAAATTTCTTATTACCCACAAAATGTCAAAATTTTAGAAAAACAACCAAAAACAATGATGTCGCAGATTGATGATGCAGCCGTGATTGCAACATCATTGATTTGCGTCGACGCACCAAAGCAAGCAAAACACTGATTGCGTTTGTAGCTGGAAATACAAACATTGTTTTGAGTTTATCTTGTCTAAATGAAAGAATACTGTGGTTTGTTGTACATTATGTGCAGGAAACAAGACGTTCTCAACTGTTACTTTATCTTTTTTGAACTAAATTCATTAGTAATTGATTGAATTGAAACAAAGTAGTTTTATAATAATAAAATAATTAGATTACTTTTTTAAGGACTAATCAGTAATTGGATTACTTTTATGGAGTAATCCCAACAACACTGTTAGTGAGTGACTGAGTTACTGACCTGGGCTGCCGTCGGCCGTCAGGTTGCTGCTGTTGCTGGGGGAGTTGGAGAGGTCTGAGACCACCACGCTGATGCCTGCAGTGGGGCTGAGGCTGCCGCCACGCGACGACGACTCGCTGCTCTCGGAGCCCAGCGACGTGCTGGAGGAGCGGGTGTCCGACGACTTGCGCAGCTTGCCGCGCAGGAAGAAGCTCCTCATCTTGCTGCGCCGCACCTCGCCGCCCTCGTCGTCCTCGTAGTCCTCCTCGCCGCCGCCGTCGCTGGGCAGCCGCTGCCGCATGCGGCACAGGGAGTCGTAGCCGCTGGGCTGTGGCGCCACCACCGGGTCAACCACCTCAGCCTGGTTGTCGGCACCGGCCGGCCGCCGCCGCTGGAGCTTAATGCGATCCCTCAGCTTGCTGAAGCCGAACGCTCCCTTGTCCTGCATCACCAGCTCGTACATGCTGGCTGTCAGGTTGTTGCGGGTGAACTGCACGCTCACCTGGATCTCGCCGCGCTCCTTTTCCTTCTTGCCTGTCTTGGAGTTGAGCCGGTACCACCTGTGGACACACACACACACACACACAAGGGTTCAGAGGTCAGTGTCGCCAACAGCTGCTGGCTGTCCCTAGACCAGGAGCGGACCAAAGCTTTTTGACTGGTGGGCCACAATGGGTACTAAAATTTGACAGAAGGGGCCTGAGCAGGAGCAGATGGATAGAGTGATTTGGTGACCAACCTCATAGGAGAAAAAAATATAGTATATAATATAATATAAGAGTAAAAAAAACAACTAAAAATAAATATATATATACATAAAAAGCAAACACAACAAAATATCTGTCTCTAGTACACTAGAAGTTATGCTAGATGTTGTCATCGCCTCATTTTGCATCGTTGGCTCATAACCTTTGTCATGGGACACTGCAGGGTTGAAAGAGTAATGAAGAACACATGTAGTTTAATATGTTTGCTACTACAATTCTAAAAAAAATTGGGGGTCAATTTTTTTTAACATAAAAAAAATTTTCGGATCGGAAATAGTGCTGTTTACCTGTTTAGCGAAAACCAAGTTATTCAAGCTTTTTTTTCCGCTTGTGTGAATCCAAGGATTTGAGATCACTTAAAATGTTTCGTTTTTGGCTTGTACTCTCATTACTTCAGGGACAGGAAGTGATTTTTGTGTGCTTGTGTGTGTTTGTGTTTCCTATATCACCAAAAACCACTGCAGGTCATGTGATCCATGCTGTCCAATTATCATCATCATCATCATCATCATCATTATCATCATCATCCTGCTGACAGAAAGTTCAGCTAAAAGGGCTCCTATTAATTAAAAAAACAGACTTTCTCAGCTCATTTATGCATTTTTTGGGTGACTATTCTTCCCCGCTAGCTAGCGCTAGCTAGTTAGGGGGAGTGAGGCCTGTACTGCTCAAACCGAACCGGAAGTAGAGCACCAAAATGAATTTAATCAATCTGGAAAACCGGCCCTGATGGGGCCCTTTATCAACACTGGAGGGGACCAGGATGACAGCAAAACACACCTGGCAGGGTGACGGATGGAAAACAAGCTTCTCAAAAGCTACTGCAGCAGCAACACACGCAGACTCGTATACACACACACACACACAACAGCCGCACACACATACACACACTGCCATGATGCAGCGTGTTTGGAATGCACTCGACTTTATTGTGAGCGAGCCGGGAGGGGAAACAAAGGAGAGTGGTGAACCTGCTGATCTTCCTTCCACCAGCTCAGGGAAAAAACAGGAAGGGTGGAAGAGGTGTAAGTGGAGGAGATGAGGGAGAAGGAGGAAGTGTTGGAGGTGGTGGAGGATGAGGAGAAGGTGTGGGAGAAGGGGGAGGAGGAGGGGGAGGAGAAGGAGGAGCCACAATGCTCCCACCCACTTCTCCCAAGAGTGGATTGGGACTTCCAGCTGGCCTCCGCCCTGCAGCTGAGGTGAAGTCAACATTCCAGGACGGCTGAACTTCCGGTACTACAGGAAGTGCACTGCTGACAAAAAATGATCTGAATCTCCTTCCGGAAGCCGATAAAGTCCAACAATCAGAGTTTTAATCTTCTTCTTCTTCTTTTTTTTTTTTTGAAAAGTGAAGGTGTTTATCCCAGGCCAGAGGACAGAATGCTGCACGGCTCCAGATCTTCTTCCTCATCTTACGACAACAACAGGAGACAAGAAACTCCTCCAGCTGTCTCTCCAGGGCCGCTGGCAGATCACCCCACCCAGGGTGAGACCCCCCTGGGGTGGTCGGGGGGTGGGGGGGGTTCATTACACGAGCGTTTTTAAACCACTCTCCTGCGGTACACTAGTGCAGTGTTTCTCAACCACTGTGCCGCATAACCACATTAGTGTGCCGTGGAAAAATGCCCAATTTCCCCCGACTGGTCCAAATATTATTTATTCAACGCAAATAATGCGTCTTCGTACGTCTGTCTATGTGGGCAGCATGCAGTGACAGTGGCAGAGCAATTAAATGCTCTTCCACTAGATGGCAACAGGTAGTGAATTAACCTGTGTATCTACCTGCTGCTGCTCAAACAGCAGAGTAAACAGCAGTCCGGCGTTGGCCAGTGTTCTTGGTTGTTGGGCACTTTTGAATGTCGAGTCGTTCCACGAATAGCCGCGGAACGATGGCGTCGTTCGAGCCGGACTTGAAGCGGCGCGCACCTCCGCGGCCGGCTCGCGCCGCGCAGCGATCATTTCGCCATCTGGTCTATTTAGTGCGCGAACCGCGAGCGAAAAAGCCAGAGGACAACGAACAATTTTCGAGCGCTGATGGAACGTAATCGAACACCTTTGCTTCGGTACGCGATATACACCGCGACTGCCGCGATATTATGACATAGCGCACGTAACGCTCGACGTCATCCCGTGCGGCAGGTAACAGATGTGATGTTGACGCGGGTCCGCCTTTCCCACCCCAAGCCGATCGGAGCCGACTAACGCCGAGTTTAACTCGGGTCGCTTGTCGGGTTGTTTGATCCGGGTTGACGCGAGTTGGCGATCCTTTCCCACTGCCACCAAATGCCCGTTCTTAGAGGGTTTAAATAGGGTTTTTTTGGCCAGTGGGAAAGGGGCTTAAATGAAGCTTTGGGCCAATTCCAATTCCTCCCTTAACTCCTCAATCTCAACCCTCGCCCTTAACCCTCAATCTTTGGCCCTCAATCTTGGCCCTCAAAAATAAGTGTAAGGGCTATCTTGTGACTTAGAAATGGGACACCCCTTAAGTGCAGTTACGTCTTCAGACTGTGGGGGGCGGCCTTACGCCAACGCTACGTCCAGTCTGTCAAGAAGACGACGACGACGAAGAAGAAGGAGAAGAAGAACGAAAAAGAAGTCCTCCGTCGCTACACAACGAGGTATACAAGTAACGTGAAGCCGGGACCGCCGGTCCGGCTGACAAACATCGTAAAGTTAAAAAAAAAAAAATGTTACGCAACAACGATGCCAATAATCCATAAAAAAGTCTTAAACTAAGGCAATAAAATGGTTTCGTAATATTTATATCTTTATTAACTAAGAAAATACTTGTTTTGTAGCTCGCTTTTTTCATCGCCATTTTTCGAAGAATGTCTTGGCGAAAATACACAATGCCTTCTGGGTAGCCCTTACTCCCAAGGGTGGTGCCGGAGAATGTCAATATTGAGGGCGATACAGCCCTTAAACTTGTCCCTCAACGTGACGTTCTGAGAATCGGGACAGCACTTGCACTTAACGGGAGCGCGCATTTTTGAGATTGAGGGTTGAGATTGAGGGTTAAGGGAGGAGTTGGAATTCACCCTTTGAGTGTGACAGTGGCAGTGATACGCGATGGATAAATATTTAAAAAGAAAAAGTGCTCAATCAGGACCCTCTGGTCCTGAAGAACATTCTGACCCAGATGAAGGCCCGAGGATGAGTAGTTGGTCAGAAGAGAGTGAAAAAGGCGAGCTAAAGACATCGCAATGAAAGTTATATTGCGTTCACTTTTACCGGGGAACCGGCCAAGCCGATTCCGTTCTGCCTGGTGTGCGGGGAAAAGCTGTCCAACAGTGCCATGGTTCCAAGCAAACTCAAACGCGCAGAGTAATAGAGCAGTTGAAGGAGATCTTTATTTGGTGACGTACCGTGCAATTTTTCTAATGTAAAATATGCACCATGGCTCAAACACTGCACTGTGAAAAAATGTGCCATGGCTCAAAAAATTATCCAGTTTCACTCGATCTACAAATAATAACATTCCATTGTGGAGTGGAGGAATGTAAAGTAAAAAGGAATGCGAGTCTATTTTCCTCCCTCAATTCCTCCCAGGATGTCAGCTTTGTGTGCATCTAACCAGGCCCAGGTTTCACACTGGGTGAGTATAAATGGATAAGTGACAATTTCCAAAATTATCAAAATTATTATTTTGATAATTATCAAAAAAGTGACAATTAAGAGACTATATTGTTATTATTATGCTAAAAAGTATCATTTTATAGTATTTTTGGTTGGTAGTGTGCCATGGGATTTGTTCAATATAAAAATGTACCATGGCTCAAAAAATTTTGAAAAACACGAAATTATACCACAAGTCGGCTGGAGGACAAGATCTTCTGGTGGGAAGGTGACTCCAGCGCTGGTCTACGACCTCGCCAACGCTCTGACGAATCCACCTGTCAATCATCTTCTGTGGACACTAAAACACAAAGTCCCAGACCAGAACCAGAACTGAGAAAGAAGAAGCCTGCTGCTGCTGGAAGATCAGGGATGCCATTACTGCCTAGAGGTGACGTGAGCTTACTGGGCATGATTGCAGTTGGCTCTGTCTGCTGACAACCAAGCATGGTCACATGAGGCTCCCGTCCCTTCTACAGGAAGAAGCTCCAGTTTCTTATAATTTTCATATGAATATCATCATTATTATTATATTTCTCAAAATCAGCTCAGCTGATCCCTCCAAGCAGTAAAGGGCGAGTAATATGGAAAAAATACATCAAAATCATCATCAATCCCCAGCCTCCTTCAGCAGACACTGAGCACATTCCACATCTGGATGCGATGAACTCTTACGTCAGCGACTTCCCTCCTGCTCCTCTCACACAACCCGGCCATTGTGAGCCGGCACCAGTGGGACGGGAGGAGGAGACGGAGGAGGGGAGAAGAAGAAGAAGAAGAATTTGGATCGTTGGATCCGATTTGTTTACGTGGTTGGGATCAGTTGTTTGACAGCTTTCAAATAAAAAAATAAAAAAATGTACCGCATAAACAGTATTCTGCTTTAATACCGCTGTTTGCCTCATTATTAAACACACTATGGACTGATTCCATTTCTCAATCGATTTGATTTGAATCGAATTGTGAGACACCCAAAGATTCACATCCCAACTAAAAACCCAACTAAACTCAACAACTAAAAAGCCATCCAACACACTTTTGGTTTGATTTTCTGTCAATTCAGGATAGAAATGGGGGTAAGGGAGGGTTGAAAAGTAGAATTAAAATCATAGGAAATTAAATTTATACTAAACAAAACCTACATTTAACTGTGGGGGGTTGGGTGGGGCTCTCAGGCCATCGAAACAGATGAAACCTCCACTGAAACCTTCACAGTCGACACACGTCAGCTCGTGCGCACACACACACACACACACACACACACACACACACACACACACACACACACACACACTCAGCAGTCGGGAGTGTGAAACAGCAACATTTCCTGCAGAGATGCAAGCAGCAGCAGCGGTTGAGTAAAAGCGAAACTCTGACCGAGACTCTTGCAGACTCAAAAGTCAACTGCTGCGTCGGCGAGCTGGAGGGCCCGGGGGAGGGCAGCTAGCTAGCTAGCGCTGCACACGCACAACAGCGGCGTCCCAGTGGTAGAAAAAAAAGGAGCTTGTCCTATATAAAAGAGAATGACGACTTCCTGAAGCAGTGTAGCATCTCAGTGCACCTGCTGTCTGTTTGCTTTGGGGCTTTCTGCTTTTAGCATTAGCTTCAAAATGTTTTGTTTGTGTGTTTGGTTTTGTGAAGTGAAGCTAACTGAGGTGGTGGTGGTGGTGGATAACCCGTGCGTTATCACCCCGCCTGCTACTAACACCTGCTGCTGCTGCCTTAGCCACATTAGACCAGTGCTCCCAGTGCTCCCAGTTCTCCCATGGCCACCAAAGCCGCTGACCTCTGGCAGCCTGCATGAGGAGGGCCAGGAGTCCGAGCAGCTGATGCTGAGGCTGATGCTGATGCACCGCTCGAGACGATGCAGGTCACTTTTTGGTCTGCAGCAAATCCAAGAGCAGAAGGTGAGTGTAAACACAGCAGAGTGGTGGTGGTGGTGGTGGTGGTGGGGATCAGTGTTATACAATAGCACTGAAATACCTGGCAGCAGCTTTCAGGAATCATGAACCCGTTAGATAATCTCAGGAAGTGGGACAGCCTGTAATCCCTGCACGCACACACGCACGCAGCCCCCCTCCCACACACACAAACACAAACAAACACCTCATCCTGTCCTATGCTGAACCAAGCTAGCCAGCTAGCCAACGGAGGTGAACTTTCTGGAAGGCTGCAGTGGGAGGGGCAGGGGAAGGGGGTGGGAGGGGACCTGGGGCTGGAGCTGTGGGCTGGGTTGTCGGAGGGATGGGGACCGAGTGTGCAGAGTCTGGTGGTGCAGCAGCAGCAGCTGTGTTTACATCCCATCACAACACCTATCAGGGCAGAAGGTAGACCGGAAGCGGCAGGGAGGAGCCCCCCCACACACACACACCCTCCCGGAAAAAAACAAAAAAAAGCAAAACACAAAGTCATGGCTGATGATGCTGCGGGTGCACGCGCAGCTCCCGACTGGGCGCGCACACATCAACAACACGCAAACTCACTCGTTCTTGACGCTCCTGCCCTCGCGGTAGTACACGTGCTCCAGCCGGACCACCGCCTGGCCGAGGAAGACGTCCAGGCCGATGAGCGCGCGGTGCATGACGGTGAGCACGAGCTCGCCGCCGCCGCCGCCCTCGAGCGCGCCGGGCTGCAGCTCGAATGTGCACTCCTCGCGCCACTCGGGCGCGGTGCTCTTGTCCGCCACGCGCGTTGAATACTTCTCCTTGGCCAGCTGGATGATGGCGTAGGCGTCGCTCGTGCCCTGCTTGCCCTTCGCGCGCAGGCCCCGCGCGCGCAGCACCGTCACCTGGGCGTGCGTCGGCAGCCACCGCGGTTCCGTGTCCGCGGCGGCCGCGGAGGAGGGGGAGGACATGTCGGTGGTGCTAGCACGCGCTCACACACACACACACACACACACACACACACACACACACACACACACACACACACACACACCGGGTCGGGACGGGACGAGGCGTCTGCGGTGTCCGGCCGCGATGTCCCTGCCGTGGACTGCGTGGACCGTCTCGTCAGCTCGGAGCTCCGCTCGGCGGCCGGTGCCGCATTTTATGGCCGCCTGGGTGCGCTTCCTTGCCGGCAGCCGCTGCTCCCGCGGCCCGGTGCGTCTGTCCCGTGGTCGGCAGCAGCAGCAGCAGGGGCGAGCTGAGCTCTGCGGCAGCGGTGCTCCGTCCCCCCACACCCCTCTTCCTCCACCTACCTCGCCGCCGCCGCTGCTGTTACGGGCCTCTCTGCGGGCAGCGACGTCACTCTGCCTCCCTCCCTCCGCCGCTGCTGCTGCAGGCAGGACGAGGAAGTTGCAGCTTCGAGCGTCGGCCGGATACACGGAACCGACGCCCGGACCGAACACAGCAGCACGAGGCTGGGCCGGAACGGGGTTGGGAGGGGTGTGGGAGGGGGAGGGAGGAGAGCGGTCTCACAGAGGGGGGAAGTAACTAAGTACAAATATTTTGTTACTGTTACTGTACTTTTTTTTTGTTGAGTATTTCTTTTTACTTTTTACTTTGACTCCCTACATTTGTACACAAATATCTGTACTTTTTACTTCTTACATTGGAAAAGACGCTGGTTACTTTTGTGTTTAAAAGTCTTTAAAAGACACAAATTATGTTCAAAGTCATTCACTGATTATTAATTCGATTGAACTAGTAGTGATGAGAGGACAAAGCTGTTCACAATGATCCAGATGTTCATCCTAGACCTCTGACCTCTGACCTCGCTCTGGTCAGTTCAGTCCAGGTTTTTCTGTCAAAACGTTTCCTTTTTGCCAAATGATCAACAAATATATTGTTTCGTTAATGGCAAAAAAAAGAAACATTTTTACTTTTTTACTCAAGTACATTTCAGAACCTGTACTGGAGTTGAATCACTACTTTTCCTTTTAGTATTTTTTTGCAGAGCTTTTACTTAAGTACAGAATGTGAATAATTTGCCACCTCTGCAATTGGAATTTGGAAGAGGCCAGCGTCTAAACCAGGGGTGGGCAAATTTTCTGACTGGTGGGGCCACAGTGGGTTAAGAAATCTGACAGAGGGGGCAGCGCAGGAGCCGATGGATGGAGTGTTTTGGTGACCCACCTCAGAGGAGGAAAAACATATCATGGGATGTGTAGAAAAGACGTTGCTTGAATGTCAATTGAAAATGAACAAAAGCAAAGTTCCCACAAAACCAGTGTCTTTGAAGCCCTACGGTATTTCGCTCTTTATTGAAATGGCTCTTGAAACACTGAAAAACAGATGAATTAAAGCTACTTTATGACTTACTGACTATTTATATAATTTCTTCAAGTTCGACACGTTGATTAAGAATCTTAACGGGCCGCGTGTGACCCCCGTGCCTGGTGTAAACCGCCATCGTCGGCGCGCGCCCACATACAGTATGAAATATTAGCGGACGAGCTGATTTGTGGGGCGGTGCTTTCTCTCTCTCTCTGCGACGGTGTTTTGACAGCAGCACTTGAGATTTTCCACTCAGGTAAAGACGGAGTAAACAGACTGTGAAGTGGCCGCCACCACAGAGATCCTCGCCGCCGCCACACTTTGAACCGGCGAGGAGGCCGAAAAAATGCGGGCGACGGATTCCTGCAATCTGTTTTTTTTTTTTTTTGCCTTCTTCTTCTCCTCCTTCTTCTTCTTTACAAATCTGTGTGTCCGTCAGCCAACCTGCACACACTCAGACAACAGGTGGAGAACAATATATTGGCAATTAAATTAAACCCACGTGGGGATTTGTTTTTTTGCGTTCGGGATGTTTCCACATCCACTTTATCGCCTCGTCTGGAAATTCCATTTGTCCGTTGCTGCTGCAGTCGCATTATTTATAGATGTGTGTGCGTGTGTGTGTGTGTGTGTGTGTTTGCACCATGTTGGGAGTTCATTTGAGCCAAGTGCACTGATGAGGTCCAAAAAAATAAATTAGTTTTTCTTTTTGTTGTTGGTGGTTTTTTTGAGGGAGGCTGAGGAGCAGCTGTCAAAGCAGAGGTTGTGATGTTTCCCTGCAGTGGGGAAGGAAACACGTCCTGGCTGGGTGGTGGAGGCGCAGCTCCACCCAGCGCATCCACCAGTTTTTGGTTGCATTTCCTTTCCTGGGAGTTTTTAAAAGACGCTGGGAGAATTACTGTGCTTGCTGCCAATTAAGACAAAGTTATGACTGCGTGAGGATTGTGACCTTGAGGCTGCCTGCCTGGCTGGCTGTTTGGTACAAGTCCAGCTATCTGGGCCCCAAACGGCAGCCCGGCGAGGTTGGCAGCTCAGACTAATAATATCTGGCTAATTGATTTTCACTATAAGGGAGGGAGGCGGGGGGGGAATGATTTTTGTCACTGTGAAATCTGGAAAACATGTCCTCACATAATTACTAAACGTCAGTCATTTTCAGAGGGAGTGAGTGCGAGCATTTAAGTTTTTCTTCTTCTTGCTACTTTCTGCTTTGTTTTTGCTTCTTTTTGCAATTTTTAAATCTGTGATTCACTTTGAACGTCTCTCTCTAAGGTTCTAAATTGTTTGATTTTATTGACGTATTCGAAATTAACGTGACTAAAAACTAAACTTTGTCTCAAATGTTCCTCATGCCTGTTTGTAAAGAATAACTGCAACTATTCATGTGTCGTATCATCCAACCGGCTGCTTTCTCAACTTGGATATTGAATGCAGCGATCACGCAGGAAGTGCTTGCGTTGTGTGCCAGCCTGAGGCGACACAAATATGGAAAAAAAAATGTATCAAAATCGCACCACCATGTTTAAACATTTCACAGATCTCACCATCACCATTTCAGCGTGGGGGTGAACGCGACCTGCACCGACAACAGCAGAGTGGTAGGGCGCCCTCTTTTGGAAGAGACTGAGAAGAGACGTTCAGAGAGGTCAGGAGGATAAGAAGTTCACACACACACACACACACTGAGTGGCATTAATAATCTTGTTAATCAGTTTTTCTTTACAACTCAACACAAAAACTTAATTATGCATCAAGGTTCTGTGACCTGATGTTGAACATCCTGAGGTGTCTGACGCTCTCTCTCTCTCTCTCTCTCTCTGTCATTATGCACAACTGAAATATATCCAGGAAGTACCATATTTTATTTTAAGGTTATTGTTATCCCTATTTTGAATTTTATACTTTTAATAATATTAATGATATACTTTCATCTCTCTTTATACTATAGTTTAAAACATTGCAGGCCTTTTATTAAACTAGTTCCCTTCTCAAGCTGCAGTAAACGCAAATTTCTCCTGGAGATCAATAAACTATCAATCTAATCTAGTCTAACGTAATCTGAACGGACAAAAGAAAGAGCAGCAAGCGCAAAAAAGTTTTCAGGGAAATATTCTAATTAAAGTAAAAAAACATCAGCAACAACAATAAAGAGCATGTGGAAGACAAATCCAAATCCAAAGACACACAGCGAGACGAGAACCCGCTGAGGAGCCCCGACGACGAGGCTCTGAACAGGCCGTCATCATGTGTCAGCTAATAATCCACCTCATTTAGATATTATCCACGCCGCTCAGGAGAACTGCAGCCTGCCTTCTATGGGGTGGAGGTGCGGAGCGGGGCAGAGAGATCCTCTGCGGGCTTAAAGGGCCCCATCAAAGAGAGATTCCTTCACTATTCTGGGAGCCGAGCTGTCAATCATCCGCTCATCATCAGGCTCGCACCTTCATATCGGATCATCGTGACACCGCCAGCTGTTACGTCACCGCCGCCGCTAAATCCACGTGTGTCACACACACACACACACGCGCACACACACACACACACACACACACACACACACACACAAGCAAACGCAGAAGGTGGATCCGGTCCAGGCAGCGCAGTGCAAATGGCCTACTTAGAGTTTAAACTGTGTCATTAGAAACCTAATCAGGACTCGGCGTCTCAGCCGCGGCCAACGTAATGAAACGCCGCGGCCCTCAAATACACACAACACCCTCACACTGCACACACACACACACACACATTGCACAACAACAGCTGTGACTAAATCAGGGACTCAGGACTCGCGCGCGAGACTCCGGCGGAGGCTCTCTGCATCTCTTCTCACCTGATGCGAGTGGATGGAAGTGCAGGAACAAACTTTTCAAAAGTCTGGCATTTGAAAAAAAGTCTTTTTTTGATTGGTCTATAGCAGGGGTGTCAAACTCATTTTGGTTCACGGGCCACATAGAGGAAAATCTATTCCCAAGCGGGCCGGACCAGTAAAATCATGGTATGGTAATAATAACGTAAAAATAACAACAACTTCCAGTTGTTTTCTTTGTTTTACGTCGTTCGTGTTCTTTGAGGACTCTGCAAACTTCATCAGTGTTGTCAACTCCTCAGTAAAGAAAGTCGCTACTGGCTGTCCTGAAAGTCGCTCGGAGATCGTCTAATTTGCATAAATGACAATTTGCACTTGATCGCAACGTAATATCACCAGGAAAAGTCGCTAGATTTGTCGCTAGTCGATTTTGACAAAAAAAAAGTCGCTATGGGAGAATAGCGACTTTTTGGGGGGAGAAAGTCGCCAAGTTGGCAACACTGCTCTGCATCAGCTTTGTCTGTTTCGACAGAGACATTTAGGGGGAATTGAGGGTAGCCAATAGGAGACATTCTGGGGCAATGAAGGTAGCCAATAGGAGACCTGAGTGGCTGTACTTTTGCCAATTTGCTCAGCCCCAGTATTGAGTTTGTTTGCAAAGCAGAAACGATGTTGCGACACCAAGTGGACACATTTAGAACAGCACTTTCTTTCATTGAGAAATTGCAGTTTTTATATTTTGCAGAATCATCTCGCGGGCCGGAAAAAAACAGTTTGCGGGCCTGATCCGGCCCGCGTGCCATATGTTTGACACCCCTGGTCTATAGTAATATTCTGACTTTCTGAGACACTGGATTTTAGGTTTTTATTATCTGTAAGACATTATCATTAAAATCACAAGAAATGAAACATGGAAATATCGCCCGCTTTGTGTAATGACTCTGTATACAAAACAACAGTTTCGCTTTCACAGTACACTTTACACTGTACAGAAGGCAAAGATGCTGCGAAATGAATTTTTTTGTGTGTTTAGAGAGGAAACAACTCATGTGTACCCGCGCTCAATGACCACTTCCAAATTAGCGGCGTTGTAGCTAGTGTTATAAAGCAGTTTCATGTGCTAGAATTGGGGTTGCCTAGGGCCCTCAATAGAATACAAAGAGGATTAAGATTTCCACATATTCTAACCCAAACCGAATTAGCCGATCCTGTGAGTCGCGCCGCATGAATCAGTCACATTGTCAGAAAAATGTAGTCTCTGGGAGATGATGCACCGACCGACAGGAGTCCGGCCTTGTCTCACAGGTTGGTCAGACTCCGCCTGGGCCGCTTGGCAGCAGCTGTTACTAGGACGCTGATACTGGTCTTACTGGGCTTTCTATGAATCCAAATATTTAGACTGCATGGACGAGATCGGGTGTCTGTCGTCGGACCTGCACCCACCCCTCCCCAACTCACCCCCCTCCCAAGATCCGACGAAAGAAGGAGATGAATCGCATACGGGCTGAGGAGAAACAGGAGAAAACCATATTCGGACAAATTAAAGGGCCAGTTTCCCTAAAATTAGACTAATGGGCAACACTTTCCCAGCAGCGAACAATAATAATAATAATCCATTCATCCATTTTCCATACCTGCTTGCTGCTGCACTCAGGGTTGCTTTCACAGGTTGAAGGCAGGGTGACACCCTGGACAAGTCGCCAGTTCATCGCAGGGCCTCAGAGAGACAAACAACCATTCACACTCACATACACACCTACCGACAATTTAGAGTTCCCAGTTCACCTCACATGCATGTTTTTGGAGTGTGGGAGGAAGCCGGAGAACCGAGAGAGAACCCACGCAGACACAGGGAGAACAAGCGAACTCCAAACAGGAATCGAACCAGCAACCTTCTTGCTGTGAGGCGACAGTGCTAAGCACGCATAATAATAATAATAATAATAATAATAATAATAATAATAATAATAATAATAATAATAATGATGATGATGATGTCTTTCCAGCCACCTTCCCTTTGAACGCTACTTCACCTTTCACGGTGACACTCTGATCCACGTCCTCAAGCGTGACGCCGAGGCTCAGGGGTTCAGAAGTTCATGTTCATTCAGCTTCCTGATCACGTCTCAGGTGTTGTCCTTCCTGAAAATGACATTACATAATAAATCATTCAGGCACTGTGTTACAGCCACGCAGGGACTCTCTTAATGATGCATTATTATAAGAAATGGATACCAGGCTGGCAATATTTTCCCCTAGTGGCCACTCGCGGTACTACAACTTAAAAAAACCCATGCAGCCCAAAAACTTTTCCCCTTTACCCCCAATTCACACCAGAAGCCTCTGCTGCGCGTTCGCAGAGCGTTCGCGTGGAAAACCCTCAGCACCCTCTCACACGAAACGCGTTTCCAATCGGAGTGCAGCGGCTCGATCGGTTAACGCAAAGGATTGCAAGATCGTTCGACAACACAGGTAGTTTTGCGTGTATTTGAAGAAAAAAGCAGCGAAACAAAACCCTTTTGGCCATCCCAACAGTTTCTCAAAGTATTGCTGGGTGTAAAACAGAAAAATAATAATAAACCGAACTGCTGGTATCACACAAAATGCAGGTATTTAAAGTATACATGCATTTTATTCATCATAGTTTCAAATTTAAAGTGAACTCTGCTTGATTTGACAAACTAGACAGTGTTGAAGTCAATGTGTCACATTGATGTTTCACAGTAAAATCCAGCACATAGGAAAACAAAATCCAGCACGTTGTATATTATGATGAAAATCGACCAGATCCACTGTGTTTTCCAATCACTGACTTGAACGATTCTACCTGCTGCGATTGATGCAGTAGCGACGCATGAAGCATCAAAAAATAAATGTCTGCAGACGCTCTACAGATGCTTCTGGTGTGAATTGGGGGTTTAGACCACAGTACAAAATAACAGCGACCTTTGACCTGAAACACAGTTCACAGTACATAATTCTCTAGTAGATTTTTAAGTCGTTGTCTTTTAATCTTTCAAAAAGAAAGAAAATAGTTTTCCACGTCGAGCGTGACGTCACTGTGACTGCCTCAGCTCGTTCTGATTGACCTGCTTCACCTGAGATCAAAGTTATTTTAAGAATGGCACGACTGAATTAAAAGCGACAATGTTTGGACGCTCACTCAACGCCAAGGGTTAGTAAGCTACTAAATGTTGTTCCCGTGTCCCACCGCCAGTGAACGCGGCGCGCCTCCCGCGTTCTTTGCGCGGCCTCCGCAGCGTCAGTGTGCGGTGGGACAGCTGGCGGGGAGCGGCGTGTTTGTCTTTGCGGTGTTGGTTTACCGGCTCTGGGGGTTTGCGGGGCTCTGCCTTTGTAACGCTTAAGCACGGACTTAGTGGCTCTTTGTCCCATTTAGATTTTAATTATCTGCTAAACTGCGGCTGAGGGCCACGTGGGAAAGAGACGGAGCCCGGCCCCTGCAGCTGTCAATCAGCAGCACCAACGAGCCACCGGAGGAGATGCAAAAATGACCATTTTTTATTTTATTTTATTTTTATTATTTTTATTTTTTTAATGAAATCTTATTTTATAGATGCGAAATTTGTTCGTCTATTAACGCCCTGCCTGGGTGGATTGGGCAGAATATTTACAAAGTATGGCTGGGTTTTGGAGCAGATTCCTTCAAGTCAAGACTTCCTTCTCTGTTCAGCGCGCATGACTTTGTGTGTGTTGCCATCTGCTGGCCATAGAAGAACGCGAGCGCGAGCGCGTGTCAAAGCAGTCAAGGGTATTCCTCATTCTGTCAGAGCGAAAGTTCATTCTGTCGACAACGACAAACTTATAGACATGAAATAAATGCAACATTCAACCATCGAGAACAATATTATTTGGAAGCGCCAGACTGTTGTCTTATTAGTGCGTCACAAGCAAGGAAGTTAACACTACTACCCGGAAAAGGCGCGGGGGGATTCGACTTCCGGATGAAATTTAGTGCGGTATTTAGTTCCTTGCTAGCTACCGCGGGCAGCCAGTGAAAACGCACACTCACGACCCCTGGTGGTCACTGATATGTTACCTTGTTACCGGAGTGCTTGTCGTTAGCCTGACGATGTGGTGTTGTGTTTTGTTGTGTTTCGTGTCAGCGCTTTCAACCTGCCGTCGGCAGCCACTTGAGCGTTTCGTAGCGAAGGTCTTTCTAGGTTCTTTCCTTGTCTACCCCTACGAAATAAGGAGGTACCGCTACTGTGGAAAAAAAAAGTTTGGGGAGTTTACATTATTAGGCATTTGGATAGAAATTGTCATAATAATTTATATATAGAATTATCAGTGTTAATCAGTACTACGACGTGATATTTATGGCTACAAGGACATTCAAGATTTTTTTATACAATAATAATAATAATAATAATAAACAAATGGATTGAAACATAATATTTTTATTACATCATTCTTTAAAGGCATTTTAAATGTCGGAAAGCTGCGTTTCATTCAACTCATGCAGCATGAGTGGATTCTAATCTCTTTCTCGCGGTGCTTTGCAGACTGCCTGCCTGCTCAGATCATCTCAGCAGCAGCTCCTGGACATCACAACCCTCTGGAAACAAAGGAGGCCCTCCGAGGAAGCCCGTCCCCTGCCGTCGCCTCGTCTGCCATGAATATTAAGCGACGGCCGAGTGATTTGTCCTTGTGTTTGTCCTCCTCTGATACTTCCTCCCTGGTGCTTCACTTCCCCCCATGAAGAGGCTAATCTGCTCCCAGCAGGGAGGGCTCGCTCGGCTCCTGATGAAGAGCTCAGGAGCCAAGAAGAGAAAACACGCTTTAACCTGCGAGCCTTGGTCGCTGAGTCAACATGGATCAGACGGCGACTTGCTTTGCTCATAACCTTTGGGACGTTCAGGTGCGCAAGGCCGTGTCCTCTCCGGCGCTGGTGCGAGGCGTTCAGGTGTTTGCACCAAGTCTGCGTGAACGAGCTGATATAGTGAGACTGTCCAGTTGACTGTGGTGCTTGTGTCACATTGTCAGACTATTTGTGGGTTGAATTGCGGGTCAGCGTTCAGATTCGACGTCTGGATAGTATCGCACATGGTAGATCAGAGCGCACAATTTATTTTTTGCCACGTGAGAAGAAATTTTTATCGCCGTTTTTTTTAAAGGATTTTTTTTGGAACCACTACTCATTAAACCACTTAAAGACAATGTAAATTCATCAACAAATTCATCAACTTACAGAAAGACTTCAGTCCTCTTTTTTTTTTTTTTAATTTTCTGACCTTTCAGGATGTTTTTCAATGTGTTTCCTTTATATGGTAAATTTTCTTTTCCTGTTTTCCTTTCACTCTAATTTTTATTTCACACTTAGCCACACATGACATCAGCCTTTTTCTCCCTCTGATTGTATTTTACCTTTTTTGGATTTGGGTGAACGTATTATCATTGTTAATACTATCGTCATTATCATCAGTAATCATTATGACTGTTGATGTAATAACCTGGCCTAATCTGCGCCTCTTTTCTCCAGCATCGTTCCAGGCGGCAGCGTCGCAGTGGCTCGTCTTGCTTTGATTCGCCTTGGAACAAAAGTGGGAGACCGCGATCTGAAGTGGAGCAAGCGAGTGTGCGGGCAAGCGAGCGAGCGGGGGACGAGGGCCCGGCTTTCTGTCGTCCCCCGGGAGCTCAGGAATCATGTAAGCCCCCCTGTAATTTACTGTCAGTGGCTGTCTGGGCAGGATTAATTCCCAGGAGGGGCTCCTGGCCGTGTTTTTATAAGGTCTGGATTTGTTAAGCCGCTCTCGTTGACCCCCCGCAGGTCAGCAGGGCAGAGGAGCAGCGTGACCCTCCGCAGCAGTGTGTGTGTGTGTGCGCGCGAGGGCGCCTTGAGAAAGAGCCTCATTGTTCCAAACACTTCACACACACTTTGGTGCCAGTTTGTGAATCTTTTAAGTGACTCACTGATTCAGAGAAGACAGAGGAACCTGAAGCGATGGAGATAAATGAAAAATGTTTCCTCTCCAAATCCAGCAGCAGCAGCAGCAGCAGCAGCAGCAGCAGCTGCAGCAGTGGAGGAGGAGGGGATCAGAGTGGAGAGCAGGGTGTCTGGGAAAAGCACACAGCGCCCCCTACAGAACCTCTGAAAGAGAACAGTTTAAAGAAGCTGCAGGCTTCAGATGCTACACAATTGAATTGAACTGGAATCTGAAAAAGACAACAACAACAAAAAAACCTTGTCGCCAGATTATTTCAGTGCTGTGCAATGCTTCCCCGGTTTAAAGGTTGCATCTTGTAATATTTTGTATTGCTTTAAAAACACACACAAAAAAAAGCAGATTTATAAAGCAATTTTCATTATAGAATTTCAAAGTGCTGCAGATAAAAACAAAATCAAGAAAAAAAACAGTGTAAATCAACACAATTAAAACTTAATCATCACTCAGAGATGGAGAAGCGGCGAACAAACAAACGCCAGTGTACTCGTCTCTCATTTACCTTTAACACTGAAAAGCTTTTCTAAGTAAGAATGTTTTCAAGGCAGCTTTCAAAGAGTCTTTTGGGCCCTCAGCTGGGCGGGGAGACACAAAGATAAAATCCACATATATAGATTCAAAGTGACAGATTGAAAAAACGTCAATTCAACGTCATTATTAGTAATTTAAGTTATAGTTGTGTGATTCCACTTGTGTTTGTCTTTATGACTGTTAAAGTTTTATTTTACAAGAAGTTTGAATCTATGAATAAAAAAATAAAGTTTTAAAATGTACATTTTGCATTTAAAAACCCCCAAAAAACCAAAACAAACGAGTTGCTTAAACTCGTCACTGTTTTCATGGAGCCGCTGGTTCACTTCTTCTGCACCGCCGTCCTCCTTCCCAGAATGCTTTGCAGCAGCTCTCTGTCCCTCCTGTTCCCCTCTACTCCGAGGACGTCCACGACGTGCCGGCCACTTCCTGGAGCTTCTTAACCGTGACGGTCAACTCTGGCCAGCGAAGGTCAGGATTACACACAGGCTGTTTGCTCTGCCGGGGCCTTCGGTGACCTTCAACCTGCCCTTCGACTCCCTGGTCTGGCCTCAGCCTCGGAGCTCAAGTTGACAAACAAATGTGGTTATGGAGGGAGGTTATGGCCTCTTTCTCCTCATACATAATCATTCAGGGGACATTTTCAATTCCTGTTGAGGTCAAATCCGAATCCACCACATCAACATCGCAGTCAATGAAAAACTTATGATAATCGACAGCGATGATTATTTTGGGTGGCTCCTCTGCCTCCCTCATAAAACTCATGGATTAAAACAAAGCAGCCACCTGCTCACCAGCTTGTCGTAATAATTAAATGAAACACTGTTTTTGCTGTGATACTATGAAACACTGTCATGGATATATCATAAGAACTGGACTGTACTGGCAATATGGTGGCCTGGCGAGTTTTTCCCAGTGGCCACATGAGGTACTGCACCTAAAAATCCCATACAGCCCATAAAGCATTTCTTCCCATTAGACCACTATACAAAAAGAAACTGTAAAACTAGTGGCAGGATGACCTTTGACCTAAAACGCAGTTCATCATACATCTTTCTATTGTAGACCTTTAGATCATTGACTTTTAATATTTCCCCCAAAAAATAGAAAGGCTAGAAAATAGATTTTTTTTTTTATTATTTCCATTGTGCATTGTATTTGCTGCTGTGTCTCCGCTCGTTCTGATTGGCTGATGCGTCCTGGTGTATCACATTTGTTAAAGAGTCATGATGGAAAGTGACACCACTGCTACAGGCCCTATGTTAGCAGCGTAAAATGCCCAAAAACGTTTTCGGCGTCAGCGCAAGCTAGCTAGCTCGCAAATCCATTGAAATGAATAGACCACCATATTGGATCCCGGGAGTTTGGTGTGTGTGTGTGTGTGTGTGTGTGCGAGCTGATTTGCGTCTTTTTGCGACAGTGACCCATGTGCGTCGCCTAATGTCGTGCTGTGGAGGCCAGGGGTCAGGGGTCGGCGATGGCGGCGGCGGCGACACTGCAGACGTAAACAGCGGTAATCCGCCCGGTGAGCGGGACTCTAATCTGGGGCGCAGCGCCGGCCAGAGTCAAAGCCAAAGGCGTCCGTCGGCGTGCATTCATTGCCGGGATCCCCGAGGCCGTCTGTCAACAGGAGGAGCCGTGCATCCTGGGTAATCTCCCCGTCCTCGGCCCCCGCGCAGCCGATTGACAATTGATCCCTGTTCAAACAGCTTCTGCTCCGGCCACAGTTGCCTCTGAATGCCAAGCGAGTCATTGCCCGCCGCCACCCCCCACACTAATCCCATAAACGAATGGGAATGAGTGTCGTCCTCCGCTGATGTCAACCTCTCACTCTACCATTTGCCTCGCCCTGTTTACTGATGAGGCCCTCGGAGCGGGTTAGAGGCTGTTAGAGCCAAAGGTGAGGACAAAAAGAGAGAATGCGGTGTGAAAAAAACTAATACATTAGAATGATGGATTGGGGGGGGGGGCGTCGAAGGTCGAGCGTTTTTGGGTCGTCTTCCAACTCCTCGTCAGGCCTCTTCTTGGCAACAGTTCGTCAACGTGGGTTCGTTTTGAAGGAGGTGAGTGAACTCCACGAAAGAATTGTCTGCTGCTGGCAAACGTCACTGGATGGACGGCCGAAGACAAACAAGCTAATAATTACATTAAAGGTCATGCTAATGGTGTGTGTGACTGCCTTTTCCAGTGGATAGGACAGTGTGGGGATCACAAAACAGTGGAGTACGCAAACTTGAGTGGCCGAAAAAGGAGGAGGGAGTGGAAAAGGAGGAGCAGCAAGAGGAGGAGGAGGGGGAGGTGAAGGGTAAGGAGGAAGAGTAGTAGGAGGTGGAGGAGGAAGAGAAGGGGAAAGAGGAAGAGGGCGGTAAGGTGTAGGAGGCAGAGGTGGTGGAGGAGGAGGAAGAGGAGGAGAAGGTGAAGGGGAAGGAGGAGGAGGAGGAGGTAGTGGAGGAGGTCAGCCAGTGATCACTCCAAGCCCAGAGCAACAATTTTATTTGTAAGGCACGACACGGGGAATGACATTTAACTTGTTATTATTTCCCAGAGAAGATTAATGATAAATTGTCCATTATTTTTGCCTAAAAGTGAAAGATAAGGCCTCAGTCATTTGCCCCAGAGCCAGAGTGGCGCCGCCATGCAAAAAATGACAGCCAATTATCGGCGCCTAGTTTGGGATAATGACTTTACAATGAATCTTTTGATTGAAATGTAACTCGGCTGGCCCCCGGGGGCTAAAGTGCAGAAGAAATAAAATTAAAAAAAAAAAAAAAAACGAAGGGGAAAGTTACCGAAACAATGAGCAGCAGCAGCAGCAGCAGCGGGGGCCCTCCACTCACTGTCTAGGTCTCTCACCCCACTCGCTCTCCCCACCTCACCTCAGAAAAAAAAATAGCTATAGGAGACAGCAGCGGAGATATGCATACACTGATGGAAAAAAAAAATTATTAAGCGGCAGAGGCCTTGCAGCAAACATAAATTAGCATATTCAGGGTAAATATGCAGACTATTTACGATAATAAGAGCGGATTATTCAATTCAATGAATGTTAAATAGATGAGGAAATGGTATGTGTCTTATCTAGTCAAAGCTTCCATTCATTTTTAATCGCCTCCCAATTGAACTCTTCATTTTTTTCCCCTTCCGCGTTATTGTTCCCATTTCCAGCCGGCGACGGCACCTATGGGTCCCGGGAGATTTCCGCCGGTCACGTGGCTGAAGTGGCCGCTTCCACCTCATTCACGGCGGGAAATGGGCAAAGTCGACGTCACCCCCGCGGGGCAGCATCCATCGCGATAAGCCGCCACCACCGTCAACGCAACGCAAAACACCACCCCCCCCCCCCCCCCCACATCCTCCTTTTCAGTATGCGCGCGCGCCGATAGAGAACAAGATTAGCGCGGCCTCGTGCGCATAAAGGCGGTAACATACAAGTCATCGCGATGGGGTAAAAAAAAAAAAAAAAAAAGCGCCGTAAACAAAAACACACAAAGGCTGCGGAAGGTGCGCTGGCAAACTTTAATCAGTGTGTGTGTGTGTGTGTGTGTGTGCGTTTCGTCTTCCTTCAAGCGCCTGTCTTTCATGAAATAAAGGCCATGCGTTACATTATCAACAACGATTCAACGTACAAGTGAAGTGACGTCACATTCGGAATGTATCCAATGAACAAGGTCCTCGGACCTCGTTCGTCATACTAATGCCACTGGTTGTGTTTGTTTTCATGATCATTGTTCGTCATGCTATCGTAATCATTCAGTCGTTTACGTTTGAATTTAGAATGAATTTTAAAATGAAATTAAAGAGCAAATTTTTTGGTCAACAAGATGCCTCTGTTTCTGTCATTTTCTCGTGACGCTTTGGATGACATAAATGACAGAGGCGAAATCACACCTAGCACATTCAAATGACTCTGCTGCCACTTGCTGGTGGTGCGACGGTATTACTGCAGTACGAAGAAGAAAGCCTTTTATTTCAAATTTGAGGCAGGGAGAGAAAGAAAAAAAATCATCTGGAATGAGAAGCATGAAACCACTGCTTACAACAAAATATTAGGAATAAATTGAAGTCCAGTTTATTTAAATACAAATATATATTCGGCTCATATTTAGATTTTCTTTTTCTGTATAATTCAGTTCATAAAGTCCATCCATCCATCGAGCCATTTTCAGTCCCTGCTTCTTCCCGAGCTCAGGCCCACGGGAGTCTGCCAGAGCCCATCCCAGCTGTCATAGGGCGAAGGCAGGGTGACACCCTGGACAAGTCGCCAGTTCATCGCAGGGCAAGTCAGAAGATGCGAAATGTTAACGCACCGAAGCTCATCACGGTCAAATATTTTCTCTTCCTCATTCCGCCACATGGTGGCAGTCTTCTACCGTGTTTCCAGCAAGTCAGTTTGAATTTTCATTCATTCATCTTCTATACCCGCTTATTCCAATTCAGGGTCACGGGGGTCTGCTGGAGCCTATCCCAGCTGTCTTAGGGCGAAGGCAGGGTGACACCCAGGACAAGTCGCCAGTTCATCGCAGGGCCACATAGAAACAAACAACCATTCACACTCACACGCACACCTACGGACAATTTAGAATGTTCAATTGACCTCACATGCATGTTTTTGGAGTGTGGGAGGAAGCCGGAGAACCCGGAGAGAACCCACGCAGACACGGGGAGAACATGCAAACTCCACACAGAAAGGTCCCAGGCCCGGGCTCAGTTTGAATTTTGAATTTTAAAACATTAGGACATACGGGATTATTTTCTGATTCGTTGAAGAAAAAAAGAAAAAAGGATCTACATGATAATTTTACTCTTACTTTACTCAGCAGAACTATAATAAACAATTCGAATTGCAATTGGGTCTTTCGCCCTGGCAATAGACCTGCTGGGTTCCAGAGTTGCTCTTATCGCTGGGGCTCAGGCCCTGATTGAATTAGAATTCAACACAAAAAAACGAAAGAAAGAAAATGAAAAGAGAGTTAAAAAAAAAAACAACAACATTTGCAGTCATTTGTCACTTTGCTTTGTAACTGTGCGTGTCTGCAGACTTACAGCTGGTTGGTCACATGACAACCATCATGGTCCAATGGGTCCAAAGCTGTTAGACATGAGATCACACTCTTCCCCCTCCTGCCGTCAAATAACATGCTCAGCGTCCACTGAGTGCGTCTGAGGCCCCATCCAGCCGAAAACAGCACCGTGATCATTGATCAATCAATCAGGGCGGCGGGACAGCAGGGGTCGCCTAAGGGCCCCTGAGGGCTGCTCCCTAAAAAAAGCTGCCAGTCAATAAAGCATTCAGTCAATGTGTGAAACCTGTCTGAAGGTTTCTCCCCCCCCCCCTCTCTCTCTCTCCCAGGTTAAAAATAGTAGCCCCTCCCCTCCCGTACTCGCAGTATGAAAAAAAAAGGAAGAAAAAAAAACAAGTCCTGACATTAATTATTTGCTGTTTTGCAGGCGGGAGGGAGGGAGGCTGCCCTTTTGATAAAGGAAGTCATTTATGGCTTCACATGATGCCTGAAAACGACTTCCTGCAGCAGCAGATCCAGAGCATGGCTCTCTCTCTCTCACACACACACAAACACACACGTTGAAACCAGATGAAACAGTTTAAAGGTCCCTTCATGCCATTTTAGTGTGATGAAGTTTATTTTTAGTAAAGGTTTAGCTAATCAGCGTCTCCTGTCAGTGATCAGTGAATGAGAAAAGTTCTTCCCTCGGTGGTAAAAACTAAATCATCCCTCTGTGATGTCACAAAAGCAGGGGCGGGGGGTAATTTGACAAAAATCCTCACACCTCCACACTACAG
The DNA here is from genome assembly GCA_009823395.1 of Thamnaconus septentrionalis. Classification (NCBI taxonomy): domain Eukaryota; kingdom Metazoa; phylum Chordata; class Actinopteri; order Tetraodontiformes; family Monacanthidae; genus Thamnaconus; species Thamnaconus septentrionalis. The sequence continues at coordinate 1,560,743 of CM020517.1, forward strand.
CATCTCGAGTCACATCTTTGTTCATTTTTCACATATATTTCTTGATGATTGGCCTGGATTTCGTTCTCGGTGGAAACTCAGAGATTAAACTTTATTGTACCCATGACGCTGATCCTGGGACAGTAGGATATTATATTAACATTGTTGAGCATTTGCAGTCCTCTAATTCAGGGGCCGACTGTAATAAGATCAAACTGAAAACAATTAATAAACAGGAACAACGACAGTAACACAGAAACAGTCATGTGGACGTTTCAGGTATCTACTTATTGGGCCGCGTCTCCTGAGTGAGTCATGATCTCACCGTTGTGGCCATCTCTGGCTCTGCCCACTGCACAAAGGGGGCGCACGGGTCCCTCTGGTAGGTTACAGTGACCCCGGCCGACCATCCCCCGAGATGGAGGCTGCAAACAGAGGGCTAAACAGAAGGGGGTTTCTGGCTTTAGTTTCCACTTGAGTCTAAAGATCTGGGAGCAGGTGGTTTGGGTGGTTGACGTGTGTGTATGTCCTAAGTTTTTAACTTCTTATCAGCTACCTGTTGCAATGACAATTAAAGGATATTTGATATTTGAGGTGGGCGGGGCCTGTCGAAGCAGGTGGACGTGAAGCTGTAGAAGCAGGTGGGCGGGGCCTGTAGAAACAGGTGGGTGGAAACCTGCAGAAGTAGGTGGGCGAGGCCTGTAGAATCAAGTGGGCGTGGCCTGTGTAAACAGGTGGGCGGGGCCTGTCGAAGCAGGCGGACGTGAAGCTGTAGAAGCAGGTGGGCGGGGCCTGTAGAAACAGGTGGGTGGAAACCTGCAGAAGTAAGGCCAGAATCAAGTGGGCGTGGCCTGTGGAAACAGGTGGGCAGGGCCTGTCGAAGCAGGCGGACGTGAAGCTGTAGAAGCAGGTGGGCGGGGCCTGTAGAAACAGGTGGGTGGAAACCTGCAGAAGTAGGTGGGCGAGGCCTGTAGAATCAAGTGGGCCTGGCCTGTGTAAACAGGTGGGCGGGGCCTGTAGAAGCACGCTGCAGGTGGAGTGTTGGTCCTCCGCAGGCCGGTGACGCCAGCCCTGTTTGATGGTGGCGGTGGGTGGGCGCAGGGAAATGAATGCAAATGAGGGACTCAAACATCAAGTGCAGGTCAGTGACCGCCGCCGTCTTCCGAGAACAAACATCAGCAGATGAGACGGCGGCCTTCCCACCTTTCATCTCCCACAACGACGCTCGTCTGCTTTGATACAGTAAAAGCTTTTCTGCATCAAGAGACGCCGGGACATCCGTGTGTGTGTGTGTGTGTGTGTGTGTGTGTGTGTGTGTGTGTGTGTGTGTGTGTGTGTGTGGCCCTGTGGTCCCAGAAGTGCTTGTTCTTTGTTTCTGCTGCTGCGTCTCCGAAGGCAATGTCATTTAGACTCTCTGTTTTTTGTGTGTGTGTGTGTGTGTGTGTGTCCATCCGGTTCCATCACACTCGTCTCCTCTGTGTGTGTGTGTGTGTGTGTGTGTGTGTTTTGAATTATATCAACCTTCTTCTGGGACTCCTCCAGCCTCAAGCCAAAGAATGAAACCAACCTCTTGAGCTTGGTGAGTGAATAAGAGACGTTTGCTGTCAAATCTCAGCGGGGTTTTTTCAGCGACAAGCACAGAAAGAGACTGAGAGTGTCATCACTGGCCTAACGCCGACCACGTGAACCAAACTGGTGAAGACCACATGCCCCTTCTCTGAACGTTTGCTTCACATGTGGAATCCATCCATCCATCCATCCATCTATCTTCTACCCGCTTCCTTCGGCACTCAGAGGTCTGCTGGAGCCTAACCCTAATGTTTTAGGGTGAAGGCAGGGTGACACCCTGGGCAAGTGGCCACTTCAGCACAGGGAAACATAAAAAGACTCGCATTTTTGGACTGTTCGAGGCAGCTGGAGAACCATGCAGACACAGGGAGAACACGCAAACTCCACACGGAAAGTCCTTGGGTATCTCAAAAAGTGAGCACTGGGAACCTAACCCCGCAGCCTATATATATATATATATATATATATGTTAGGGCTGTCAAACGATTCATTTATTTTAATCACGATTAATCACAGAATCTTCATAGTTAACTGCAATTAAACGCGGTGTAAAAATTTTTTATTTTGCATTTCAAGGCAGTTTTAACTCCACAATGTAAAGTATTTCTGACCGGCCGACTACGGGTTAGTAAAAGGGCCAAAAAGACTTAGGCTGGGTTCACTCCGGATGCGGAAGCGCCTTGAAGCGACGCGACCACGAAAATCGCGCAGGGGCCGCAGCCCTACTGTTCACACCAGAGTCACATTTCTCCGCTATGGTTGAGCAATTCTGCTCAGCTGTTGTTTTCTCCCATTCAGAGCTATTTTTTTCATTTTGATTAATTTCAAAGGAAAGGAGAAAGCACGTCAAACCTGGCCAAACACCATTATAGACAGATATAGACTTATTTAGAAAATTTATAGTGAGTGAGTTTTCGTTAACTATCACTGCGTGTCACGTTACGTTAACCTGAATATGCCTACGTTCCGTCATTCGGGCTTGAGAGCCAGCTGGGGGCAACCGCTGAGGCTTCTACTCTGTCTCTCAGTCGCTCCCTCATGGTAATGTAATGATACTGGCTGCGTCATTATACATAAGGTGACACGATGAGATTCTGTCTGACAGTCTCTTACTTTATGTTATTTAAACTAAAAGCTGTGTTTCCTTCACAGTATCAGTGTGATCCAGACCAGGAGAAGCAGGAGGAAAGTCACACACGAACACAGCCAAAAATCACTGACGCTGTTATGGCTGCTGGAAGCTGGTACTAGAGGTTTTAGTTAAGTGAGATCAGGCTCCACGCCACTGTTGTTTTGTTTTTTATTTGCATATTTATAATTAGAATTGTTGTTTCAGGCCACTGCCATTCTTTTCTGAATGTATAGTTGCCCTTTGGCAGTTGGCAGCTGGTATTGCAATTTAAATTCTGTGCAAAAAGATGTAGAAGCACAATGTTTGAAACCGTTTCAAATAAAGTAGTGTACTGTTTTTTTGGTTGTTTTTTTTTTGTTAATCATGGTATCGAATTAGTATCGAGAATCATGGAAATTCACAGGTATCGGTAACGACTACTGAAATTCTGGTATCGTGACAACCCTAGTTTGGACAGGGGGGTGCGTGCATGTGTGTTTGTTTGTTTTCATCTCTCTCGCACTCTGTTTAGATACTGACAACTATAACATATTATGATTGCATTTGTCAATCTCTGTATTTTAGTTTGAAAATTACTTTTATTTTGAAGACTTACCAGATTTTCGTGTTTCTTTTATATGTATATATATATATGTATATATATATACACATGTATCTATATATATATATATATATATATATATACACATATATATGGAAAACATTTTTTTCACGAATCAATATATCTAAAATTAAAGTGCAACAACAAACAATGACGACCACTGACTCCTCCTCCTCCTGATCGGAGGCACTGACTCCTCGTCCTTCCTCTTCCCAGTTCGACCCCACGCTGCCACAGTCTCCACCGTCTCCTGGCAACCGGGACCTCTTATGGCTCGAGGTAGACAGCATTTGAGTGGGTGGGCACCCTCACCTCTACAACCCCCCTACCCTCACCTCCCCCGACCCCCTCCTCACCTCCGCCTTCATCATCCGGATGCTTCAAGGGTAAACAGGCTCCTCGCTGTGACGGTCGGCTCAACTGATGCCTCCGCGGCCGTCGTGTCGCTTCACCCAGAAGACAGTGGTGTTGCTCTGAGACGTTATAAAAAGAAAGGCATGAATGAATGAGTGAGTGAGTGAGTGAGTGAGTGAGTGAGTGCTGATTTGAGCTGGGAGTTTCAGTAGAATTTGTATGTCCCACATTCTGCAAAATCCACTTTGAGAGTTCTTTTTTTTGTTCACCTCTTGCAAAGGTGTGCTTTGCTCCATGTGACGTCATTAAGGGCACTGATGCCTCTCTCAGGTGAGTGACCAAAGACCCCAGCCAAGTGTTGCCTCTGTCCCTTTGAGACCACCTTGTTTTAGTCCCCTTCCAAAACATGTGGAGGGTGCCAATAATCCTCGGCTTTGACAGGAGACTGCCAACAGAGGGCTAAATGCGCTGCTGGCTGGACGTCTGGACAGCTGATTGGAGAATTGATTTCAATGTTGCAATGTTGCCAAGCTCCACTGAGGGCCAACAAAAAAAAAAAATCCAAACTTCTGTATATTTTTATTGATGCTTGCTGCTGATGTTGTTTAACGTGTAATTCAAATAAATAAATAAAATAGAAGTAAAGTAGATATCTGAGCATGTTGGACCTTTTAAAGTCAAGTGTATAATTTTTGGAGATTTTGGATTGCAGCGCCATTTCATTTACCCTCCATCTCCAGAGCTTGCCAGTGAACTACGGCGGCCTGCACACACAAACCTGGATACCTTATGAATACTCTATGTATTTTCTTTTATATATATATATATATATATATATATATATATATAATATGTGTGTGTGTGTGTGTGTGTGTGTGTGTGTGTGTGTGTGTGTGTGTGTGTTCATGGGCATTATATTAAGCTTTTACCAATATAAAATCATAAATCAGGACAGATATTATACACTGGACCTTCAAGGGTTTTGGTCTGTCATCCATTAGTATGGAGACTTTAAGTCCCAATAGACTGACATCGATCTTACCCAGCAGGATAAATTCTGTGAGATGAGCTAAAGACCTGCTGGACACTGTTCCAGATGTATGAACATTTGGTCTTCACAAGTTCCCATTTTGATAAATGAATTCTTGGAGAATTTGCATATTGAGTGTAAAATTCACTTTTGTTTTGTTTCTTTCGTTTGTTTTGTTGTTGTTTATTTTGGCAACATTTCACACGTTCTCTGTGCAATCAATAAGATGATCTGACGATTTAATCGAACGAGTCTTTCTCAGATGACAGAAGGGGGCATCCGTGGGTCCCTGCGAGCTTTTCAGACGTCTCGCCGCGCTCACAATTGGCCCGCAGCCCGCAGCCACACTGGCGACGTGACGTGGGAGGCTGTCGGCGCTAAATGGCACGACTTGAAATAGCGCCGCCTGCCAGCCCTGCGCGCACACTGGCTGGTGCGTGAGTTGCGTTTCAGCACCGCGCCGCGCCGGACAGCTCCTCCTTTTGGCTTTGCTTTACAGGGAAGTTATAGAAGGTGGAGGAGGAGCGGGAGGAGGAACAGCAGGGAGAGCAAGAGGGGGAGAAGGAGGAGGAGGAGCAGGAACAGCAGAAAAAGGAGGAGGAGGAGCAGGAGGAGGAGGAGGAAGAGGAAGAGGTGTTGTTCTTCACTTCTCTCCCTTCGCAGACGGAGCCTGAACCTTCAGTCATGGACGCTGATCGGGCAGCGAACGTCTCCTTCCTCGACTTCGTGGGCGGAGTGCAGCTCCTGCAGGGGGAAGACACCCGGGCCGCGCTGCCCGTTATCCTCATCGGCATCTGCGTGTCCGGTGCCGTCGGCAACCTGCTGGTGCTGCTGATCTTTGCGCGCGACTTCCGGCGCGGCAGGGGCTCGGAGGTGAAGGCGCTGCTGGCCTCGCTGGCCTCCACGGACCTGGCCGTGCTTCTGCTGTGCGCCCCGGTGCGCGCCCTCACCTACTACCGGCGCACCTGGACGCTGGGCGCCTTCGTCTGCAGCACTGCCGACTGGTTCCAGCACACGTGCGTGGTCGCCAAGACCTTCACCCTGGCGGCGACCACCAGGGCCGGCCACACAGCGGTGGCCCCGGCGCGCTCCGCTGGCCCCACGTGGGTCCACGGCGCCCTGGCCTTCATCTGGACGGGCTCCACGGTGCTGCCCGTCCCGCAGCTGCTCTTCGCCTCCGTGGTGCAGCGCGGCGGCGGCGACGCCGTGTGCGTCTCGCAGGTGCCGGCGTGCGCCGCCGACTTCATGACGTTGTTCTACAAGGTGTACCCGTGCGTGGCCTTCGCCCTGCCGGTGGTCCTCGCGCTCGGCCACCATACCAGGGCGCTGCACGCGGCGGTCAACCACACGCCGGAACCGGAGCCGCAGCGCCAGAGCAAAGTGACCCTGGTGCTGCTGTGCCTGAGCGGCGCGCTGGGCCTCATGCTGCTGCCGGAATGGGCCACTTTCACCTGGAACAAACTGGGATCCAGCAGACCCCCGCTGGGGCTCGTCATCTTCGCGCAGGTGCTGCTGTACGCGTGCAGCGCTCTCTCGCCGGTCATCCTCATGACCATGTACGACGACGTGCGCCAGGGTTTGGCCACCCTCTGGTTCGTCGCCACCTGCCGGGGCTCCAGGCAGCGGCCGTCGTCGGCCGGCAACAAGTGTGTCAAGGCGGAGGGCAACGGGGCCGAAGCCGGGACCGTCGCCGTAGCCAACGAGGTGTCGTCGGAGGCGGAGGCGGAGGCGGAGAAGACCTTCCCGGATGTGGAGCACTTCTGGACCGGGCGCAGGAACACGCACGTGGAGGAGGAGCAGGACCCGGTACCGTGGGAGCGCGAGGAGAAAATGTTGTGAATGAGCTTTTCTCTTTTTTTTTTTTTTTTCCCTGCCGTCAGTGGATTAGTTGTGAAATAACTCCCAACTTTTGTCATGCTTTTGGTGTTTTCTTGATGTTCGTTTCTCATGTCTGTTTTCAATCGCTGTTCACATGTGGGAAGGTTTGAGCTGATGTTTGTAAATAGCAGTGTGGAGCGTCAGAGGTTGGTGTGCGTGCGTGCGCGCGTGCGTGGAAATATTAATAATGATCATAATCATAATAAAAAAAAAACTGTCCAGTTCTCGATTTTTCTGGTTATTTCCAATCCAATAGATGAGTTGAAAAAAAAAGAAAATCTCCGCTCACATTAATCAGAGATAAAATACCAGCAGAGCATCAGAGCACTCCATTTCATTTATTTGAGGTGAGGGGTGGGCTGTACTGTGCAAACACACACCGTCTCCTCCATATTAAATTCATCCAGCTCCTGCTTATGGTCCAGCCAATCACAATAGCGGCATCTGGGTGGAATGGGGTGGCAAAGGTGAAGGTTTAAGAATCCTGAAGGTTTTGGCAGAGTCACACTTTAAATTGCAGGGCTTTTTAAATGTCACTTATCCCTGTTAATAAACAGCAGAGAGAGAGAGAGAATATAGTCACAGCGAGCACCAAACCAGATGGGGGCGCTGCAGGATGTGGGCTGTAGGTTCTTTTAAATGGTGTCTTTTAAATCTAACATACTTTACCACCTAAACAAAGCAAAGCAGCTGGCTAACAATAACATCAAAGAGCACCGAATACGACCAAGCAGAGTCGGCAACTCAAATATCTGTATGCGATTAAAATACGATTAATTACGATTAATTAAGTCCCACCACTTGTATTTTTGTGTGCATGTTTTGTTTTTGTTTTGAAGCTGGAAACCAGAGCTCCCAGTTGGACCCCCGCAACATTTGCCGCAGCCAAATCCGGTAAGTTGGGAGTTGATTCCGACAGGCGGGATTTGTTCCACCCCAGCTGCCGTTTTCGGTCAAAGAAATCCCGACTGGAGATCCAAGCTCGTGCCCCGGTTAGCATCAGTTGACGCTAGCGCCTGATGTTAGCATTACTTAAGTTATGACGGTGGTGGCAGCACTGACAGTACAGGAGGACCTGCAGCCCCCTCCTCGCAATGACGACCCGCCCCACCCCCTCGCCTCACAAGAGCACACCACCGCTCGAAGGTGGACGTGATGCCCTCTGAGGTGAATGGTCACCGTGATATGATGGAGCTCACAATGAAAGTTGTTACGTAATGTGGGGACGAGCGCAGAGAGTGGCCCCCCGGGGCGTGGGGGGGTGCATAAGATGCCATTACGTCCTGTACAAGGCAGTCGGTGGGGACACGTTACACACTCGCACGCACGCACACACACACACACACTCAGGCACAGACCCGTGACCGCGCTCTGAACCTGCGCCACACAAACGCAGTTTTGCAGTTCGAACGATGCTTGTTGAGCGTCTGAATGGACCCCCAGTGACCGGGGCAACCTTTGACCCGTGCTCATTTTGCACGCTCTAAATTTTTTCAAAGTGAGACACGTGAGGCACACAAAAGGAAAGAAAAAGTCCTTTATACAGAATGTCTACATATCGAACCAGTGGAAATAAGATTTATCACTGAAATAAGACTTTTTTTTTAATGTTTCTGATTTTATAATTATATTCTCAGACTACTGAATCCTGGCAGAAAACCTTCAGTTCCTGTTTGGTCTTTAGTGGCAGGTTGGTTTATTAGCTCCAGTGCTGCCAACCTCAAAGGCAGCAGGAATATTTGCGCACATTGGCCTGAATGTGAATCCTGCTGTGTGTGTGTGTGTGTGTGTGTGTGTTTCGAATATATTTAAAGCTAATGGCCTCTGAAAGGAGCTGCTCCTGCTCCTTTGTCCGGTATGTACACGCTGTTTTTTTCTCCCTCCTCACTCACTCATTCAGCAGTGTCCAGTGGTCTTGGCTGCAGCCTGCAGGCTGAGCCTTTATTCCCGCTGTCCGGCCAGCTGATGATGCTAGGACAGGCCTCAAGTCAAGCAGGACCCGCCAAGTTCCGCCACCTGCTCTGAGCTGCTGTGAGTTTCTGCAGGGCGACTGGAAAAAAAAAATAAAATAACAACTGAAATTCTGCCAGCGTGTTTTACTCTTTGAATTCCACTGTCACATTTTTTTTTTTTAGATCTTTTGCAATTTAAATGATTGCAGAAACAAGCACAGCGCAATGAGTAATCCCTGTTTGACTGAGCCGCAATGTTACGAGGCAACAATTCCGATCATCCTCCTCATAATCTCCTAATCAGTCATTCATTCATTCATTCATCTTCTATACCCGCTTATTCCTGTTCAGGGTCACGGGGGTCTGCTGGAGCCTATCCCAGCTGTCTTAGGGCGAAGGCAGGGTGACACCCAGGACAAGTCGCCAGTTCATCGCAGGGCCATATAGAGACAAACAACCATTCACACTCACATGCACACCTACGGACAATTTAGAATATTCAATTGACCTCACATGCATGTTTTTGGACTGTGGGAGGAAGCCGGAGAACCCGGAGAGAACCCACGCAGACACGGGAGAACATGCAAACTCCACACAGAAAGGTCCCAGGCCCGGGCTCCGGAATCAAACCCACGACCCTCTTGCCGTGAGGCGGCAGCGCTAACCACTGCGCCACCGTGTCGCCCCCCTAATCAGTCATTTAGATTACAATGTTTTTTTTCTCTACATGTGTTGCTTCTTCGTGTTTATGAGATCATGGACCGTTCAGCCTCTGGAAAATCTGCAGGAAGATGCCACCACGTGCTGGTCTGTGAAGCAGGACAGAACATTAGCTGACAGGACTTTTCCTTATTTTGAGCTCCAAGAGGATTTTCCGGTTTGGAGTCTCAATCCTGAACTTTAGGTTATTGAGCCTGAGGTGGAAAAACTCTTGAGTATCCGTTAATGCTTCACACATTTTTCAGAGAAAGTTCATGTCTATTAGAGCAGCGCCCCCTTGTGGCAGAGAGCTGACAGGGAAATTGCGCATCTTCGGCACACTGGCAGAATGGGGTGCAAAGAGGACATTAACATATCAGTGGTGGGCCGTGCATTTCACGCCAAGACCATCAGTGACATCACATTAAGTCCACTTTGAATTAATGCACTTCATATTACCCAAAATATGACACTACGGCTTGAGAGTACATAGACAATCGCACTTACACATTACATCACCTTCATATAGGCGACCTCGTTGAGCTGAGCAAAACGTAGTTTCCGGAGCATTTAAATCATAGTTAAGACTAAGCAGCTAAGGCCACTGTCACTATCAAAACTCACAAAACAAGGTGATTTCCAGAGATTCCTCAAAGAAGTTTTAATAAGTCCACCAATACGACACACTGTGAGTTTGAACTCTTGTCCAAGCTTGTCCAATGAACTGTGCATGGTCGCCGATGAATGAGACCAATGAGACGATAACGAAACAAACTGTCTAACTATGAAGTTATTAAACAATTGAACATGAATGCGCAATGGTATTTACATTTTAAATTGCCGATGATTCTGTCACAAAATCTTCATGTTCTCCTTCAGCCGTCACAGGTTTGTCGTTGTGGCCGCCGGATCGCCGGGTTGAGTTCAGTCTGTAAGGTTCTCACGTTCTTATCCAATCACAGGACACTTACGCGTGATGTTCAGCGTAAGGCCAGCTGGCTGGCCTTGGAATTGCAGACTGGCAATTGCAACTGGCTACGTTCCGTTCACTTACAGCGGACATGATCGTGCTACGTCGGTTTTGTTGGCCTAAGGCAGATTTCATGGAACCTTGCAACACAAGCTAGCTGAAATATGATTGGATAAAAACTCTTACCATAATAAACGACTATGGAAGCGGTGGACAATGGATGTTATGATGTGAAAAGAAAAAACTATGGAGAATAACTTTATTATCATTAATGGGAAATTTATTTTTGTTGGGTTTGATGTGGGCCAAACTGTTTGATTTGAAGTTTTTCGATTATTGTTCTCCTCCCGAACGGATGTCGGGGTAGAGAAATCAGCAGGTACCGACAAGATGTCGTAGATGTGTTTGCGTGAACCGGGTCCATCGCTGCCAACGCCGCATAGCCTAGTCTAGCCTAGTCTAGCCTGCTGCGTCATGAGCATAGCACTCTCAGCATGATCCAATATCTTCATCTCCCTTCAGAAATCAGATTCAGTACGCAATCTACAATGCGAATCCCTTGTTTTTAATTGGCTGAGTGCTGCACCAATGGGGAAGGTTTTTTTTGTCACTCGACAGTAACGAGCAGGGGGCTATTTCTCAGATAATTTTATGATTTATATTTTTTAAATGTGTTGTGAATTTACAATTTACTTACATTTCTTTTAAATGAAAACCCTAAAATAGTCGGCGGGGCAGCACCTTCTCGCCCTCTATCTTCCAGGCGCCGTTGAAGGGAAGCCATTCACCCTGTAGAACCTGGAGAAAGTGTTCAGTGACGCTCAAGATGCCAGCAGCTCACTTCTAAAAGAATGAAGGTGGTTGGTGATTAAATCAAAACTCCATTGTGGCTTTATATCTTACAGAATGCAAGCTTTAACACAACTGGCCCCCATTGTCAGACATAAACCTGTGCAGATTGCTGGCTGCTGGCAGCTGACAGTGTTTTTCATGTTTGGATAAAATTAAATTCTTTAATTAAATGCTTTAGTTGATGGAAAGATTCCAACATCCTTTTGGCCACTATTCTGATCACTCGCCATTGTGTAGACATTAAAGACAATTGTGCATAATTGACACGTGCTTCCCTTCTTCCCCCAATAAATTCTAAGGCTGACGACGTTACCTCCAGCATCCTGAAGTGTGAGTCAGCCATCTTGTTGTGCACTGATGTCAGCCAGAGTCCAGTGCAGTGAGACTGTCCTTGACTTTATGGGGCAACCTGCCCAGCCAGTTGAAGCTCATCGCTTCACTGATATTTAATTGTCCAAACCAGGTGTGAAACAAGTTTCACTTCAGCGACTCACTCGTTCAGGCTTTTTTCAGCTTAAAAAATGCACAAAAGTTGCTGTCTGATTGCCCCTGACAGCACGGCAGGAGACAGGAAGCTAGCATTAGCTTTACAGTAAGGGGAGTATTTAGACATTCAAAACATTAGAACATACTTGAATAAAGATTTCTTAATGGCTTTGCTTCTCAGCTAAAGTTCACTTTAGCAAATGTTTGCATCGCCGAGTACCGCTAGCTACATACTAGGCTACATACTAAGTAATAGCAATAGCAATTATTAGCCTAGCATGAATTCTGTCGGTATTTTTCTACTTTGGATGGAGCCAGGCTGAGCCAGGCTGAGCTGGAGCTACAGGCTGGTTACCCATTAGTCTTCTCCATGACGACTCCATTCATCCTTCCTTGTCCCGCACAGATTCACCTGGAGCCATTCACCCTCATCCCGCAAGGATCCTTAAGGCATCCAGTCCAGCAGGAATTCCCATCCAGCCGACCCGGACTTTGGGTCCACGACAAACCAGAAGGAAGCTATTTCCATTTATTTTTTAAAAATCAACATTTTTTAAAGGGTAGTACAGTTTTTTTTTTTTCTTTTATAGTCCTTTAATGTTGAGTTCCACAAATGAGTAACATTATAGTTGAAGAGTTAAAGGGTTCCCGCTCAAGCCGTTCATTCAAGGTTCTTTAAACTTCAGTATATGACAGGAAACACTTTGATAAACAAAATTCTCCTTAGGGCTTACTTGCCAGGTGGACGTCGATTCTTTCTCAGATTTCCCAAATTTCACAGAAAAATGTGTCACGTTAGATCTTTTACAATTGAAGTGGTTACAGAGACGTGCCCGACATGACGTATAATCCCTGTTTAACTGAGCTCTAATGTTATGAACCAACAACTTGGATTATCATTCCCATAATCTCGCACTAATTCAGGTTACAATTTTATTTTTCTACATGTTTTGCTTGTCGGGTGTTTACGGGATGCAGCGATGTGCCGCCACCGTAGTAAATCTGCAGGTAAATGTCGCCACCTTCTGGTCTAAAGGAGGACAGGACATTAGTTGACAGGGCCTTTTCCTTGTTTGAAGCACGAGCATGGGCAGATGCTGCACTCATGAGTAAACGGTCAGTTTATATCTGACAAGGCCCGTTCAGTCGCTGTGTATGCTGTTTCTGCAGGATTGCTCCACCTTGAGGAAAAACACTGGTAAAGAAATAGAATGTTGTTTTGAAAATCTTAATTTTTTTTGACACCGTTAGCAGGGTTTATCTCACAAAGCTCTACACCATACACACATTTAGAAAAGAAACCTTCATCAAACCCACTGTGGGGAAATTTGCATAATTACAGCAAAAATGTAGTGCATATGGAGAAGTATTATATTTAATTAAAAATAAATAAAGAAATAAAATAAAGTATGTAAAGAATTTGTATGGTAGGAAAGGGAAAACAAGGTATTTATATCATATGGACAGTTTGATTATTTTATAATGTGCTTGATGTTGACGTATCAATAAATGTTTTATTGCCCCTTTATGAAATGTAAGTGGTTGAGAGGATGATTTTTTTTTTATTGCGTGCAGTTGTACAGCTGTACAGCCTGTGGCTGCAGGCAGGAATGACCTGTGGTAGCAGCTCTTTCTTGCACTGAAGGTGCAGCGGTCTTGCTGCACCTTCACACATCTATATATATACATATAGATATATACATGTATATATACATATATATCCATATATACAACACATGAAACATATACAGAGCATTGAAATTGAAAAAGTTACTCAGTGGCCCACAGTGTAAGGATCATGTATAATCATGTATAATCATGTACAACTAGACCTTTATAGAGTGATTGTCTATATTTTAAGGGCATTTAACCCACTTTTCCCTGGAGTTCTCAGCAGACCAACTGCAGCGTCACTGCCCATTTAACCAACTGCAAATAATGCAATGACAGTCATGCCAACATAATATTCTACAACGCTTCACGATTCATGCTACAATCAGCCAATTCCAGCCCTGGTGGGCCTGTTTACTGAAGGCGGCACCTCCGCTGGAGGCGCACAGATTGAGCCCTGCAGCCTGTGAACGGATTAAAGGGGATGAGAGACAGATGTCAACCACAAACCGAGATCCAATCTCACGCTGCCGCTGCTGCTGCTGCCATCGCAGCGGAGCGGACGTCACGTTTCAGGTCAAGATTAGCCACGCCCCTCCCTCCCCCCGTAACACTGTGGTCGCCGTCGTCCAATCACAGAAAGAAAGTGACTGCGGACCTGCGCAGATGTGACCGTGTGTGTGTGTGTGTGTGTGTGTGTGTGTGTGTGTGTGTGTGTGTGTGTGTGTGTGTGTGTGTGACAGTGTGACAGTCTGTGACGAGCAGCAGCAGCAGCAGCAGCAGCAGGCTCGACCCGGAGACGCCGCAGCAACACGGAAGGTAAGAAGAAAGAGGGTTGTTGTTTTTTTAGTGCGTTTCAAGGAGAAAGATGACTTCCGGTTTCGGGAACGAAAGAGGTCGTCATTGCGTGCGAACCCTTGTAAAAACCACGCAGCGTCGTAGTTGTTCATACCAGTGAGCAACTTTCCCCCCCTGCTAATGGTCGCGCTGATATGGTTGTCCCGTGGATTAAAACCCGTTCAGGACGAGTCATTGACTATCACTTTATTAACACACACACACACTTTAGCCAAAATGTCCTCTTCCTTTCGAAATACTGCGGCTTATTCCTGTAAATAACACAATCGGCATTTGTTCTTTCTTTCTTGGGCTGGTTTTAAAGTGTCTACAACCTTCCTGTTCCGGCGTTTTATCCTTTTGACTTTAGAAGACTCGATGTGAGTGTCGTCCCCTTTAAACCTTATGAGCTCGTATCTTAAAGCAGAGTTGGAATAAAAAAGAACAAACGTCTAAATACAGTCAAATAGCTGCTAGCTTGCTGTGCCCTTGCAATGTCCTTAGACTGAGATTAGGATTTTAATTTGAAGGAATAATCCAGAGTTTTCAGACAGCAGGGGGGCGGTGGTGTGTGTGGGGTCATTCTGGTGGAGGTCACTCATCTGGCCCACATATGCATAATTTGTCCTTGTTAGCCACACACACACACACACACACACACACACACCACCTTTCTCGTCTTGCTCTGCAGTCTGTCATCACAAAGCACTTCGACACACACACACACACACACACACACACAACTCACTGTGAAGGGCAGTGTGTGTGTGTGTGTGTGTGTGAGAGAGAGAGAGAGAGAGAGAGAGCGAGCTAATGATATAGTGAGGAAGACTTTGCTCTTTGGTTACTGCATGACATTTACACAGGACTGCTGCTGCTGCTACTTCTTAACGTTGACGCTGAACTTTTAAAGAGTGTGTGTGGGTTTTTTTTTTAAATTTTCTTCCTTCTTCTAGATTCTTACTTAACCTTGTCTATCAGGCTCAGAAAGGTTAGAGGAGGATTTGTCGTATTTCAAAACACAGGGAAACACTGAAGACGGCCTTTTACTTTCTCGAGACGCCGTTGTTGTGAATGAGGTGTCACAGGAGGTAAAGAGCAGCTGCATCAGCAGAAGAAGAAGAATGGAGGTGGAGGTGGACTGGTCTCTGGGCTGCGGGGCAGGTTAACCAGTATGAAGTTGGGTGAATGTGATGGGTGGTGCGAAGGGCTCAACTAACTGGGTGCAAGTTAGTTGCTCCCAGTTAGAGGAAGTAAATTTCCTCTGACCTCTGCCTGGTCAGAGGAAATTCCTCTGACCAGGTCACGGTCTTTGACTCCCGACATTTCAAAATAAAAGCACAGAAAGCAGCTAGCCTGCTGCTACTCAACTGTCTTTCAACTTTCCCTGATTGTTTTTTTCCTTGTCCTGTAAGTGATAACACTAAGTTGCTCCACACCCTCCCGGTGTTTGAGGCCACTTTATCAGATTCCTCCGGCCGCGACACAGCAGAGTGTTTTGGTGTAAACAGAGTGAAGGTTTCTCTCTACAATCCCACCGTCTGGGGACCGAGAGTGTCTCGGCTCGGAGTTGTTTTGTTGTTTTCCCGATGTGAAACGAATGGAATGTGGCCCCCAGAGCTGCAGACTGGATGAGATCTACTTTCACTTTCACTTTCACTGCGTTTAAAAAAGGGAGAAAAAAAACCACTGACAGCACTGCAAAAGTCAACAAGGAACAGATGTCATTTTAGTGTCGCAAGAGTTGCATCAGATGTGCTTTTGTGGAGTTTCAACACTGATGTGTGACCTGCCTTGACTTGGTCTAATCCAGCAGCAGCACTGCAAAGATTATGTCACACACAACTGTAAAAGCCAACGCCTGGTCTCGCACCTTTGCCTCTTGGCACACGTGCATCGTAAAACTGGCCGACGGGAGCCAGAACTGATTAGATGACAAATGAGTAGTGGGAGGGAGGAGGGGTTGAGGGGTGGATTGGTAAACTGAAAAGACAGGTGGCTTCCAACTATGCAAACATGGTCAAGTTTGTATGATTTTCAAAGCTGTAAAAAAAAATCTGAATATTTGTTCAGTGACACATTTTTGACTTTCATCATTAGTAGGATGATGTAGTCATTCAATTTGACTACAATTCTTTTATTACAACAATTTCAAAAAAAAACAAAAAAAACTCAGACTCAGCCGTCACTGAATCGTTTTATGACTGAATGGGATTCCCTGTGTCTTCATTAAATATATGCAATTGATCGCATTATTCTTCTATAACAGACGCACAAATATTTAAGATGTTTTCTTTACAAGTTACCGTTGAAACATGTAAAGCTACGAAGATAACATCTAAAATATTTTCTGTCTGTTGTAGAAGAAAAATGCTAACAATAGCGTACTTGATCGTTTTATTGTGTGTCCGCAGATGACGTTTGCCAGCGAGCAGCTGTACAAAGGCTACCTGCGGCGGAACATGCCGACGATCGTGACCAAGGTGAAAGTGAGAGAAGTAGTCCCGCACCTGCCGTGCCTGACCGACCATGACCGGGTAGGTACCCCCCCCCCGCCGGCACCCTCATTGAGCGAGACACGAGCTGGTCTGACAGTCGGCGGGGCTCTTGTGTTTCCCCGGCGCCGCCGCAGGAGAACATCGAGGCCAAGCGCGAGACCTACGGGAACTACGACAGCATGGTGCTGCTGCTGGACTGTCTGAAGAGGAGGGACAACTGGCCGGAGCAGTTCATCGCCGCGCTGGAGGCCTGCGACCACCTGGCACTGGCCCAGGAGGTGCAGCGGGAGTACGACGCCCTTAGGGCCACCTGCGGTGAGTGCATGCCCCGGAGGTTCTTCTCCTGAAAGGGTTCCTAAGCAGGCGTTAGCATCTGGCCGGGGACCCCATTGGCAAACCAACAGACGATGCCACATAATATGTACAGAAACATCAACTTGTTCAATCTGTGGCTGCTTTATCACCACAAATTTCCCCCTTAGGGAATCAATAATGTTTATTCTATTCTAAATTGTTACATTTGTTTAGAATAACTGACATGTTGATTATCATGGCAACATGACATGTTGATAATTACAGTAACCCTGTCCATTTTGTACTACCTAGACGAGGTGAGGAGCTAATCACCTTGATAAATGGCGAAAACATGTATTCTTATAAATCAGTGGTCCTCAATAGGTGGTCCGCATTCGGACCGTGACACAACTATCTGCGGACCCTGGCCAAATTGTCGAAAATTATACTTTTTTTTTATTTTTACACATAAGTATATTCTTTGTGTTCCATGTGAAGCGTTTGCGCGAGTCACAGTTATCAGCTGAATGTGTAACTGTGTGGGTTTCGATTTTATCAGCACGTTGCATTATGGGCTGTCAACTCCATGTCAACAATGCTCCGGTAGGCGGAGCTTTTTTACTTCCGGTTTCGAGTGGATTATATCGTTGCTTTGCAAGGCTAGCAAAGTTGCTAGGCTAGCAGTTGAATTGACGTAAATCAACAGTTCAAAGAGGAATGAACGGAGCACTATGCATTCAACCTTCGTCCAATAATCTAAAGACCAATGTGCCTTATCTGTCAGGAGACCGTGGCTCTGGTGAAAAGCGCAAACTTGAAACGTCAATATGAAGCAAAACATCGGTATTTTAAATATTCCAATCCTCAAAATTCAGACCTACAAAAATCAAAAATCTATGAGCTGAAATCGTCCTCGTGCCAATTGTTCAAAGTCTTGGCAACCGACACAAGATGCCATTTCTCTCATTAAGCGGCAGTGTTTGACACAATGTACAATAGTTCTTCATTGTACTTTGATTCCTGAGATATATTAGTTTACTGAGATACTTGATTCACCTTTAGTGGGAGTGGGAGAAGAGCACTACAGTTTTAATTGTGTTTTGTTTTATTTGCGTATATATTTGAATTTATGTCAAAATGAAAAGGATGTTGTTTTAGTTGAGTATTTAATTGAGTTATTGATAAGATTAAGAGGATGTTGTTTTATTTGAGATCTGCCAAAGTTCAGTCTTGGCAACAGACCAAAGGCACCATATCGTATTTCATTTTATCAGTCAGTGTTTGACACAATGTGCAATAGGTGATTTTGGAAAGGTATTAAAGGTTATTATTATTATTATTATTATTATTATTATTATTATTATAAACTGGAGTTTGATTCCTGACTTGTGACTAGAATAAATGGACCTTTGACTCATAGAAATATTTCATTGTGGACCTTTAAAGTTTGTATTTGAGTACCCCTGTTATAAATCATACTTAATAAAAAATGATTAATAATAATTATATTATATTTGATAATAATATTATTTAAAAATACATTTATTCTACTCTTTCTTTAGTTTTTTCTTCTTTACTTTAACTTTTTTGCGGTACTCCTAGTACCCTATGGCAGCCGTCTCAGGGGCCACAGCCCCCACTTTGAAAACCACTACACCAGAGGACGCCTCCAGCCTTCGCATCCTCTTCTCCTCTGCTGCAGCCCTGCCAACTGACCCAGGGTCAGATTTAAATGCTGCTGTTGTTTTCTCTATTCCAGGTTCCAACCCCAGCTCGCCCTCAGCCACCGTCGTCAGGGCACACGTCCACCCAGCGCCACCTGCTGGTCACTTGCCCGTCCCGGAGAGCGGTGGGGACGGTCCGGCCGCTGCCGTGCCAGCTGCAGCCTCAGCTGCTTCCGAGGCCACGCCCCCCCTGGAGGAAATCGACCCCCCGAGCTCAGTAGCAGCAGCAGCTACTGAGGATGTCCCGCCTCTTGAGCCTGAAGTGGCTCCGCCTGCCCCATCAACTCCTCCCCCGTCAACTGAGACCCCTCCCTCCAGCCCGCCTCCTGAGCAGGAGACCACCTCCCCTCAGCAGGAGGACGTCCAGGTTCTCCCACCTCACGCCATTGGAGGAGCCGCCGAGGTCGACGCCCCTCAGGCCGCCGGTCGCGTGGAACCATCTGATTTCGAGGCAGAGGGAGGAGCCCCACAGAGCCCCTCCCCCTCTCCTCCTCCTGCTGGTGATGGATCTCCTGACCTCCCCAAGACTCCTGAGAAGTCTCCAGTCCAGGACTCCGCCCCTCCTGTGGCCGTCCTGGAGCCTGAGGAGACCTCAGAACCTGCAGACACTCAGGTGACGACCAGCACAGAGACACTGAGGGGGAACTGGAGCCACTGGTTCCACACACAAACCCAGTTTGAAGGTCCAGTGTATAAAATTTGGCCCGATTTATGATTTTTATGTTGTTATTGCTTCATGAACACATTAATAAATGTACATACTCGCAGTACATTAAAAGTAATTTGGTTTTCCTACCCATAGAAAGGTTCTCATTTATACATATTTATATATAGATGTATATATGTATATTTGTAAATATCTATATCTGTTTAGATATAGATATACACATAAAGGAAAATCAATTTTTTTACTTTTCATGTATATAAAAGTAAATTGTCTATGTATGAAAGAATATACATAGACAAGAGTCTTGCTCCCAGTTAGTTGCCATCTTGCACCGCCATATTTCTAAGGAAGCCTAGTGTGGACACTCCAGCTGCCCAATGGCACTTTTCATATTTAGGGTGAACGCTCGCGTCCTTAAATAAATCAACGAAGAAATGAGTGGACGAGGTATCCAGCCTTGTGCACGCAGGCCACCGTAGTTCACTGGCAAGTTTGGAAGTGGGAGGTTTATTTAAGGATGTTCGAGCCCATAAATGAACCAACGAAGAAATAAGTGGACGAGGTATCCAGGCTTGTGTGTGCAGGCCACCGTAGTTCACTGGCAAGCCCGGAAGAGGGAGAGTGAGCAAAAGAGCAGCTGCAATCTAAAATGAAACCACTAGATGTTGCTTCACTGTTTCTTCTCAAAATCTCCAAATAATAGACGCTGGACATTTAAGCCATTGTTTCTCTGGTGAATTAAGTTCAAACTTGCCTCTGAATGTGTTTCTGTTTTAGCTGCAGGCACCAGCAGAAGCTGCAGCTGCAGTTGCAGCAGAAGCAGAAGCAGCGCCACCTTCAGCTCAGCTCAACGCTACGGCGGCGGACCCGTCGCTCTTTGACAAACCTGGCCGACTCCTCAGCGTTCAGCCAGAGAGTCGCGACGGCACGACCCGCGACGCACCTGACTCGCCTGTCGAGCCCTACTCGGGCGGCAGCGAGCGGTTGGAGATCAGCAGCGTGTCTGCGTGTGCCGCTGTCCAAACCACCCAAGCCGCTTCAGCCCGCCCTGCTGGGAGAACGGCATCGCTGCCGCCCACAACGAGCCAGAGGAAAACCACTACGAGTCTCCGGGCCCCAGCCTGGACGTCCGGGAGCATGTGGTGCAGGTGTGCGCGGAGTCGTCCGTCCTCAACCTGGATGGCCAGCAGGAGGCACCACAACCTCCGATGACCAACGGCAAACCGGTCACTGAGGTGGAATCCGCACCGCCGCTGCCCGCCGCTGAGACTGTTTCCAGTGCATCACCTACGTCCCAGGAGAACCACCACCAGTCCGAGGCTGCAGCTGCAGCAGTAGCAGCAGAGGTTGTGCCACAGCTGAAGACACTGCAGGCGGCAGAGCGGGAGGCCTCCACTCCCATCCTGTCGTCCAACACCAAATACATAGTGACGGCCGCAGGAGTGGGCGCCTGTGCCCTGCTGATGGCCTGGAAGTTCAAGCATTAAGGGTCCTTCACAACCCTTCAGAGGAGAGGAGGAGAAGATTTGAGGCTGCAAGGAGGAGGAAGAGGAGGAGGTGGAGGAGATAGAGGATCTCCAGGTGACGGTGCCTTACTGCAGTCACTGGCCACAGACACTGAGAGGCAGCTGCTTAATGATTAGCTTTAGTAGCAGTGATAGTGATAGCAGCCGACCTGCCTGACCTTTGATCCTGTCATTAATCACAACCCTGGCATAAAACGTAGGTTTTATTATAACCTCGCTGTCAGATTTAAGTCAACGGTTGCAATCAATCGAAGCCACAGACGCCGAAATTTAAATGCAAATTTATAAGCCACTGCGGTGTGGCGTGAGGTCTTTCTACGTCTTATGAGCACTTTCAAAATAAGACTCGGCCTCCCGCTGGGACGACGTCTTTTTCGTGTCGATCATGTGGCAAATACTGTTGAGAAAAAGGGCTGGTGCACTGTCTGTATTTATTTTTTTGTACGTGCATATTTAAATTATTTAGCTATCTTCAAAGGCAATTTAAATTTAAAAACATCTTAAGAAGAAACATTCCACACAGGCAAATTCTCCCAGATACCCATCAATTATCCATATTCTAGTCCACCTTGAGAGCATTTCTTTCTCCTCCCGGTTCCTATATTTGTTGTGTGAATGTGACGCGATGGCAGTCATCCTCTGTGAACCAATCCAGGGTTGTTATTAATTTCTTTTGCTTAAGCGTCACGGTTGATGAAAATGTCCTAATCTTGACGCAATTAGTCATTGTGAAAATGTTGACTTTATGTACACACACTCTCTGGGAACTACTACTTCAACAATGAAACGTGAACTTTTGGATTTTCACCTAAAGCATCAACAACAACAAAAAATTACTTTTCGTAGAAATGTAAGCACTGACTGTCCATTATCATGTTAATAATGCTGTATAAATTGACGTATTGCAAGATGAAAAGGTATATCCTATTTTTAAAGAGCGTGGTCAAGACTGAACAGGTTAAAAGTTTTGCACATTTGAGCTGCAACAGTTTGTTGAATAATAGTCATTCACGTGGAGGTTGCGATTCAAATTTAACTCAACTTTGACGCAGGGAACAGACATAGAAATGAATAAAGATAATATTTTAAAAACGTTTGTAACGCGTGTCCGAGTCCAAGAGTATCTTTACACTGTTTACAGTCATTGGTTCTCGCGTCCTTCCGTCATGGTGTGACTCCGCCTTACATCTGTTTTGACAGCGAACAACAAAGGGGTGTTACGCCGAATTGTGCCAGGCGGTTAAGATTTGGGAGCGCGCGCATCATCACTATCGAGCTAACAGTTCCGCCTTTGGTTCCTTCGATCTCAGAATTCGGACTAAATGCACTGTAAGTGTAACCGGTGGTGAGAAAGGGGGAAGAGGAAAACAAACTTAAAACAGAAAATCGTGAAGGAAAGTCCATATCCGGTTGTCATCCTCGACCGTTATTCGCTCCCGCGAGGTGAACGCGGTTCTTGAAGGGCGTACAGATTTCACCGTAACACTGGTGACGACAACGAGCCAGCTAGTTAGCCGGGCAATTAGCTATCTCATGGAGCCGAGGAAAGCATAACACGCATCGGTCATTGACGTCCGATGGTGGGACCCTTGACAAACTAGTTTATATGTAGCCCGTTGGTCAGTTCAATGGCGTTTAATGGACACCAGCACGACGCGGACACCATCGGTGACGACGACGGCCAAGACGGAACGCCCACGAAGCAGCCGTGCTCCGACACCGGGGGTCCCGCGAATTGGAGGGCCGAGCCCAACGATGAGGCGGTCGGGCCCGCGGGACGAGCCTCCGCTGCTGGCGGACGGACTTCCAGCTCCAGGGCCAGACAGCGGTCTGACTCGGTAAAGAAGACGAGGCCGCGTACGTATTACATTCTCCAGGAAGGAAAAGGGCTGTGTGTATTTACTGGAAACGGCACCATGGCGGGAAGGAAATGGCTGCGTGTATTTACTGGAAACGGCACCAGGGCATTTGACATTAAAAAAAAAAAAAAGAATCACAGAAAGCGCAAATACTGATTTGAGGGGGCTCGTACTGCTTTCAGCGAGTCGCTAGAAAAACCCATATAAACCGATAATAGATACTGTATGTAATTGGACGAAATGTTATTTAAAAAAAAAAAAAAAATGTACAGAGCCGTGACATCCCCCAGCACCTCCCCCGCCCTTATCGCGTAATGTGTATTAGGTGTAGCGGCAGTAAATAGACAGGATCTATTTTACAACAAGATGGCGTTCTCGGGACACACTGTCCTGGTCCTCCTGTCGATACACTCGCACTCCACTCATCCTCAAACCGTCGAACACTTCCACAGCAGCTCACAGGATGTCACTGAATTTATAAAAAAAAAAAAAAAAGAAAAAAAGATAATAATAACAGGAAATGTTTTGTTTTTTGCTAACACTGTTTGCACACGAATCACGTCCATGCAGCTTTTCCCTGGTTCGGGATGGATATTGGAGGAACCCTGGTGAAGCTGGTGTACTTTGAGCCCAAAGACATCACGGCCGAGGAGGAGCAGGAGGAGGTGGAGAACCTGAAGAGCATCCGCCGCTACCTGACCTCCAACACGGCCTACGGCAAGACGGGCATCCGGGACGTCCACCTGGAGCTGCAGGACCTGACGCTGTGCGGCCGGACGGGCAACCTGCACTTCATCCGCTTCCCCACGCACGACCTGCCGGCCTTCCTGCACATGGGCCGCAGCAAGCACTTCTCCAGCCTCCACACCACCCTCTGTGCCACGGGAGGGGGTGCGTACAAGTTTGAGAATGATTTCCGCACGGTGGGTCCGACCGCATCCGCACTTCTTACTGTCCGTCCTCACAGTCGGGACTTGATGTTCCTCTGGTGTGTGCTTTCTGAAGCTGTGCAGCTCATGTGGTCCCCTGATGCAGATATATTTACCAGATATTTGGGTTTAAAGGGCAACAGCTTTTTCCCAAGGAAGAGGAGTGCTGCTTGAACATCTCTTTCTTCTCAGATATTTCTCCTTGAATTTCAATAAAGTGCTCATTTTATTTCCTTTTCCTCCTCCTCCTCTTCCTCCTACACCCTCCCCTCCTCCCCACACACACACACACACCACAGATGGCTGACCTGCAGCTCCACAAGCTGGACGAGCTGGACTGCCTGATCCGGGGGGTGCTCTACATCGACTCAGCCGTGTCCCGCGGGCCCTCCGAGTGCTACTACCTGGAAGACCCCACGGATCCCGACCACTGCACCCAGAAGCCCTACCCGCTGGAGAACCCGTATCCTCTGCTGCTGGTCAACATCGGCTCCGGGGTCAGCATCCTGGCCGTCTACTCTGAAAACAACTACAAGCGAGTCACCGGCACCAGGTTAGCGCACGTCGAGCAGTGAGGCTGCAATCAAAGATTTCTCTGCTCGTGAGATGAATA
Organism: Thamnaconus septentrionalis; assembly: GCA_009823395.1. Taxonomy (NCBI): domain Eukaryota; kingdom Metazoa; phylum Chordata; class Actinopteri; order Tetraodontiformes; family Monacanthidae; genus Thamnaconus; species Thamnaconus septentrionalis. The sequence goes on from CM020517.1 coordinate 1,584,803, forward strand.
ATCCAACATTATCATTTTATTTATTTTTTTATTATTTTTTTAAAAAATGTATAATGTGTAATTTATTTTGAATATGCAATTTTGACAGAGCTTCCTAACTGCTGTGAAACTATTCCATTATATAACATAAAATAGAAAGAAAATTAAAGGAAGCTAAAATGAATGAAACCAGAAAGAAAAGTTACCTGTTTGATTATTATTATTATTATTATTATGATACCAATATTCATATAAAATGATAATTGCTATTATCTATATTGAGAAGGAATAAGGAATAGAGAGTCAGGGTAGGAGTGTATACGTTTTTTCCTCTTCATGCTCCTTTTCAACCGTGTTTAATTGTATTTATTTGTTTATTATGTTTTTTGTTGTTTACTTATCAACCTTTTATTTATCAGTGTTGATATTTTGTTAGTTTGGTTTGGTTTTGTTTTCACTGTTTTCATGCTGGAAATAAAGATTTGACCTCCCGCCACGCCGTGTGTTTGCAGCCTGGGTGGGGGGACCTTCCTCGGCCTGTGCTGCCTGCTGACGGGCTGCTCCACCTTTGAAGAAGCTCTGCAAATGGCCTCGCTGGGCGACAGCACCCGCGTGGACAAGCTGGTGCGGGACATCTACGGAGGAGACTACGAGAGGTTCGGTCTCCCCGGCTGGGCCGTGGCCTCCAGGTCAGTTCTTCTTCTTCTCCTTCTTCTTCTTCTTCTTCTTCTTCTTCTTCTTCTTCTTCTCCCAGCAGGGGGGTCAAGTCTTCAGAGTCACATCATGTGTTGCCCCTGGGTTTTTGTTTTTCAGTTTTGGCAACATGATGTCCAAAGAGAAGAGGGAGTCGGTGTCTAAGGAAGACCTGGCCAGGGCCACGCTGATCACCATCACCAACAACATCGGCTCCATCACCAGGATGTGCGCCCTGAACGAGGTTCGTGGAGGCCAAACGGTGTAGAAACAGGAAAGCCAGCTGTTTGTTTGACCTGTGAGAGGAAGGAATCAGAGTCCTGCACTGTGTCAAAGGGTACCTGCAAAAACAGCTGACTTGCAGGTGATTTCCCCCCCACACCCAAAAAAGTTGGGTGTGGGATTGTTTTTTTTTTTGTAAAAACGTAAATTACAGTAAATCTTGGTCAGTCTATACTCGCTTGCAATCACTTCTGCTATTTCGCGACAGCCGTTGGCTCAGCCGCTGAAACGCGTTTCACCATCTAATGACACAACTTGGACGAGAGAAATTAACATGGCTGCCTCCGTCTGACATGTGCCGCTTCCAAAACAGTAAAGAATTATTTAGGTATTTGAAAAATAAGAGGAAAAATAAACATCCAGCTATCACTTTGTAATGTTGCTGAAGTTTTTATCCCTGATGTGATGGATTTACTTTTCTCCTCTATGGATTCTAAAAACACATTGCGGCTCTTTGTAACTGCTGAACGACGTCGCTCCAGTCTGGACAGAAAGCAAGTCTACCGTTACACCTGTAAAGTTTCTTTGCACAGATTAAACATTAATAATGGAGCTGAAGTCAGGTTTTTTTTTTTTTATTGGAGGAGCTGCTTCATTCAGGTGAAGCCTTTTTGACCCACTTGCACCTCCACTGTGGCCACCTGCTGTTCAGTATTCCGCTAAAATGACCCAACTGATGACACTGGAGCCGTGCAGGACTGTGGTAGGAAGATCAGCAGGTCCGTCCCTCTCCTCTCAGGATGTTCCCTCTCTGCCCTCAGCCTCTTTACGGTGCTGCCTTGTGGCATCTCGATCAAGCAGCATTGTACAGGGCTATGACGGCGGCCCCGAGGACGCACGCCGCCGCATCCCACCGCCCTGCTGGCGGTCCGCTGGAATTACCGCCGTCAAAGGAAAAGACACAAAGTTCACGATGCTGATGATGATGATGATGTTTTCTTTCCCTGTCCAGAACATTGAGAGAGTCGTGTTTGTGGGCAACTTCCTGCGAGTCAACACCATCTCCATGAAGCTGCTGGCCTACGCCATGGACTACTGGTCCAAGGGACAGCTCAAGGCTCTGTTCCTGCGCCACGAGGTGAACCGGACCGAACCAAACTGAACTGGACCCGTTAACGGGGCCGTAAGATCCAAAGTTGCAGTGTTGTCCTTCGTGTAGGAGGGTCCAGTGGAGGCCAACTGGACTTGTTCTCGCGATCTTGTGTCAAGATCGCGAGAACAAGTCCAGTTAGGTCTCCACTGGACCCTCCTACACGAAGATGACCTGGACCTGGACGACCGAGAACCTTGACAAGTTGAGAAAGGTTCAAATCCCTGAATCCTGTGTGTGTCTGCAGGGCTACTTTGGAGCCGTTGGAGCCCTGCTGGAGCTCCTGAATCCGTCCTAAACAGCCACCGCTACGTCCCAAAGAAGAAGTGTGAATCTGCTGCAAAGACCACTGTAGAGCACTTTACTGTTTTTGAAAAATGGATGGTCAAACCATCCACGTGTACCAAAAAGGTCTGTTTTAATCCTCCCAAATCAGGAATGTATTTTTTTGTTTGTTTGTTTTTTCGTTTTTGATTCTTATGTGCTGGGTGTTGGACGGAGGTCCACATCCTGTCTACAGACCAAAGCATGTACGTAGGCGTTGCTGGCAAAGCCATCGCCGCCATGGACGTGCGACAGAGGTCAGGGGTCGCCACAGTTGCCTTGAAGCAGCGTCGACGAGAAGAATCGTCCCGCGGGTCCAAACTTTTCCAACGTCCTTTTTAAAAAAAATCATAAAAATGTTGACGTTTGTGATACATCACCGGGGTGACCAGACAGAAGGAACTGTTTTTTTTTAGTTCTTTGACGTGTCTTGATCTCTGAAGAAAGGTCACTGAGGGTCATCTACAGGCTGTCTTACCATCCTTTGAAATGTCCCTCTCAATCATCCATTCTTACTGTGCATGAATGACATCGTCCTGCTACCAGTAAGATGCGTTCACTGTCCAAGATGTTCATCCCGTCTGTGTTTAGCGACCACTCGTCCTTCATAATCGGGACCAGGCTCTTTCGGAACCGTTACGCCCGGCTGTAGCCGAGTCCACAAACACCTTGTTTGTTTTTTTTAGTTTTCCTTTCCCAGTTGTTACCACGAGGGTCAGTCGTTGAGCCGTCAGCTTGTACCGGAAACAAAGTGCCTGTCACGTCTTGGTGTTCAGTGTAAATAATGCTTCGTGTTTGAAATGAGACAATCAGGGTATAAATATATAGGGATTTCATCCAACTAGCTGTCACAAAGAGATCAACCGTTTGTATGATTGACCTGTTCGCAACTGTAGTTATGCGTCGTCTCTAATAAATACTTTTTCCAAAAAAAATAAATCATCTTTTGCTTGTTTGTATACGAGACACTTCTGGCAAACGCCTTTAAATGATAAATTATTTTTGATTTACACTGATCACTTCCTGAAACAAGTTTAACTTCACCTACCTGTACCTGAAGCTGTGTGGCACATGGTTGGAATTCACGTGTTTGGGCCGCGGGAGCCTGTTACAGAAGCATCCATGAAAGAGTCAGTGTGCTGCTGGCAGGAAAAAAATCCAGCCCTCTGACTCCTCCTCCTCCTCTTACTCTTCTTCCTCTACCCTCTCCCTCCTTTTCCTCCTCGTCGACCCTTCTCCTTTTCCTGCTCCCTCTCTTCATCCTCATCCTCATCCTCCTCTTCCTCGTCTTTCACCTCTTCTGCTTTCCTCTTCTTCCTCCTCATTTTTCCTCCTCTTCCAACTCCTCCTCCTGTTATTCCTCATCCCCTACTCTTCCTCCCCCTCTTCCTCCTCCGGTCGTAGCTGCACAGCTGGCAGTCTGCGGAGAACCGCGCCAAACCGCTGCTCCTGCTGCTGCTGCTGCTGCTGCTGCTGCTGCTGCTGCCGCTGGGCGGAGCCGTCAGTTTGGACATTGTTCTGCGGGCCAGATGGGTTAGCGGGAGGGAGCGCTGCGACTGTTTTCCTAAAAAGCTGCTGTGTCGGAGGGAAGTCGGCTCTCGGAGCTCCGGAGCGGCTCCCCGATCTCCACTGGAACCGTCGTCACCTCCTCACACCGGGACTTGAAAGGTGAGGAGCCTCGGCCGGTCCGGAGGGAAACTGGGTCATAATGAGTCAGAAGTCGAACTGCTCGACTGACAGAAGGCGGATCAGACAGTGAAGGACGACCCGATTATATCACAGCATATCATTTTAGTCTGAAATACTTGTTGTGATGTAATGAAAGTGAAGTTGTTGAAGTAGCAGCGTGCGCAAGATAAATTCTTTCTGCCGATCAGCTGCGTTTAAGAAACTTTTTTTTTCTTCTTCTTCTTTTTTTTTTTTTTTTTATCGTGCGCGGTTAGCAGTTTCGGAAGCTCACTGGTGTTTTTAAATGACACCAAATGTATTTACAATGACTGAAAGTTCGCAAGTTATCAGTAACAGGGCTGATTTAGAACAATTTAATACACCTACGAATTTAACGTAAATAAATAAATACAGCAGAGACAGTAGAGGTGTGGAGCTGCAAGACTGGTGGAGGAAGACATCCAACCCTCTAATTGCACATTTCAGACTTCTTACGAAACGTTTGACCGCTGTGTGTCTATTTTTGACAACTCTGTTTTTTCTTATGAATTACAGGTTTTTTACCACCCCCCTCCAAAAATACATACATAAATATATATATACTTTTATTTATTTTACTGTGTCCAATGACCCATTTTCTCAATAATGACAGCTGGTAATTTACTCTTTATTAATTTTTAACAGGGACAAAGAGTTAAGAGAGAATACAAAGAGCCACATTTACCGACAAACACCTAGTGTGTGTGTGTGTGTGTGTGTCAGTATGTGTGTGCCATGTTTTGGAAAGGGAACCTGAAGGTTGTGGGTTCTGTACAAACACATCACACTACTGTATTTGTGTCTCCCACACACACACACACACACACACACACACACACTCGCTAAAAGCTGGCGGCGGTCTCAATAGCAGGCCTGTGCTGCTCCGAGCTCCCAGCCGAGGGGAAAGGAAAAGTGTCCTGGAACGTTGAACGTTCCAAAGTGCCATAAAAAAATTAAAAAAATCCACGAGGAAGCAACGCGTTGTAGAGCTGCGACGGCGTTGATCACACGGCTCCTTGAGGCCAACAACCTCCTCCTCAAAACTTTCCCGTTAATCATTTGGCCGGGAATCAAGAGAGCGGCCAACAGATGTTTTTCATCAGGCTAACTGTGGAGTTCCAGAGTGGCTGAGTTCATGGATTCCGTCAGCACCGGTGAACTCTGGACAATTTGCGAGAAAAAGTCTGTGTTTTGCAATGAAACCATTACTTTGCGCTTCCACTGGGAGGAGATGAAGCGTATGGTGCATCTTTTTTGTTTTTGCTTCTATATTTAAAAGAGAGACATCATTATTTTCGTCATATGACTGACCTTCAGTAAAAGCAATGAAACATATCTGCCGACTACTTTTATTGTGTTGATAAGTAGAAGCGGAAAGCACAACATAGAGTACTTCAAGATGTCATCGTATTTGCAGAAAATTGTTTTTGTTTTTTCACTTCTGCCTTGTTTTTAGTCATCAGCAGCATTCTGATCCAGATTTTGAAGCCTTAATTTGAGGTTTGTCTTTCTCTTCACTCAGCCATCGTCATGGAGACGTGGTCGTGCAGGCAGCGGTTCGCGGTCAACCTACTCCAGGTGCTGCTGCTGCTGCTTGGCTATTCTACGGCCCAGCAGACGGTGGCGCCACGCACGGCCACGCCCTCTTCCACGCCATCTACTTCCCCGACCCCCCAGCCCCAGAACTCCCCTGGGCTCCGGCTCCGGTTGGCCGGACACCCGCGGAAGCACAACGAGGGCCGGGTGGAGCTGTTCCACCGCGGGGAGTGGGGAACCATCTGCGACGATGACTTCTCCATCTCCAACGCCAACGTTCTCTGCCGACAGCTGGGCTTCGTCTCGGCCACGGGGTGGACGCACAGCGCCAAGTACGGCAAGGGGCAAGGTGAGACACCTGGAGAGCGGAGCTGGTCCACACCTGGAGAGGGTAGCTGGTCCAAACCAGGAAAAGGGAGCTGGTCCTGATCAGGAGAGAATAGCAGGTCCAGACTAGGAGAGGGGAACTAGTCCAGACCAGGAGAGGGTAGCTGGCCCAGACCAGGAGAGGGTAACTGGTCAAGACCAGGAGAGGGCAGCTTTTCCAGACCAGGAGAGGGTGACTGGTCCACACCTGGAGAGGGTAGTTTTTCCAGACCAGGAGAGGGTAACTAGCCCACACCTGGAGAGGGTAGCTGGGCCAAACCAGGAAAAGGTAGCTGGTCCAGAACAGGAGAGGGTAGCTGGGTAGATGGTTCAAACCAGGAGAGGGTAGCTGGGTAGCTGGTCCAGACCAGAAGAGGGTAGCTGGTCCAGAACAAGAGGAAAAGGTAGCGGGTCCAGACCAGGAAAAGGTAGCGGGTCCAGACCAGGAGAAGGTAGCTGGTCCAGAACCAGGAAAAGGTAGCTGGTCCAGACCAGGAAAGGTAGCGGGTCCAGACCAGGAAAAGGTAGCTGGTCTAGACCTGAAGAGGGGAGTTGGTCCAGACCTGGACCGAGTGACCGGCTGACCTCCCCTACTGCCTGCTGACGCTCTGCTTCCTGTCCAGGGAAGATCTGGCTGGACAACGTGATGTGCAGCGGCAGCGAGAAGAGCATCGAGCACTGCAAGTCCCGCGGCTGGGGCAACAGCGACTGCACCCACGACGAGGACGCCGGCGTTGTGTGCAAAGACGAGAGGATCCCTGGCTTTGTCGACTCTAACGTCATCGAGGTGAGTTGTGGAATGAGCTCCTGGGCTGTGAAGGTAGCGCTCAAGGCTCGTGGAAAGGCATTTGTGACATCACAAAGGGCAATGGTTGACACTTCTGCTGCTCCTCCATTCACCGCCGTGCCATCCTGGGTCTCACCCTGAGAGGAAGAACTTGAGGCCAACACTCACACACACACACACATGGAGATGGTTAACCCTGATCTACACCAGATGCCAGTTAACCTGGTGTAGATCCTCGAGACTGGAGATCAGCCTCAGGTCATGCAGCTGTTGAGCAGGGTCGTGACCTCCAGGTCCGTGACCACCAAGTCCCCAGTATCCAACGTGGCAGCCCATTTAATTCAATGTAGTTGCTCACCCAGCATAGATGCCGAAAAGGTTATTGGGCTATGTGGCCTCCCATAGAAAATGCAGAAGTAGTGTCACTTCCCATCATGCCTCTGTAACACACATGATGAACCAGGACACATCGGCCAAACAGAAAGAGATGCTGTGATGTCACGCTGGGAATATGAAACTCTTTTCTGGTGATTTTCTCGGCTTTAAACTTTTATTTTTTGGAAGATTAAAATTGCAGGACTTATAAAATCTACATTAGAAAAGATTGATTTGTTATAGGTCAAAAGTCGTCCTGTCAGCCGTTTCACTGGCAATTATTTTTGTATTTCCGTCTAATGGTGAAAAATGCTTTTTGACTGATTGATTGATTGATCTGATTGAGATATGTGGGTTTTTTTGGCTGCAGTACCCCGAGTGGCCACTGGAAGAGAATTGCTGCGCTGCCACATTGCCGTCCGCTATCCAGCTCTTATAATACGTCCATGGTGACCTCATGCATATGGTCCATCCTGGCCCCCTGCCCTCCCTGTGTGTGTGTATGTGTATTTGTGTGCGTGTGTGTGTGTGCGTGTACGCGCGTGCGTAAAAACATGGCAAACATGACCTTTGACCCTAGCACCCAGGTGAAGTGTCCTGCTCGCTTGTGTGCCCAGGCTCAGGTGGACTCCGAGAACCGGCTGGAGGAGGTGCGGCTGCGTCCCGTGGTGGCGGCCGCCAAGAAGAGGCTGCCGGTGACGGAGGGGGTGGTGGAGGTCAAGCAGCGGGACGGCTGGGTGCAGATCTGCGACCTGGGCTGGACCGCCCGCAACAGCAGGGTGGTCTGCGGCATGCTGGGCTTCCCGCACGAGAAGAAGATCAACAGGAACTTTTACAGGTGAGCTCTGCCTGCACGGGCCACCTGTTGGTCTGAAGGTCGAGGGGCAGTTTGAAGGTCACGTGTTCTGCAAGATGTGTGCGAGTCTGCGTGGGAGTGTGTGCTCATCTTCCCGCTGAGGATGTTTTTGTTTGTGTCTACCGCGGGTCATGTGACCTGGCAGACGATGACGGGGCGATAGATAAGTGTCTGCAGAGAATGGAGGAGACTTCTTCTTCTTCTTCTTCTTCTTCTTCTTCTTCTTCATCTTCTTCTTCTTCTTCGTCTTGTCTTTTTCCCCCAGCCGTCAGTTCTCCAGTTTGAGTTTGCGGTCAGTTTTACTTCCGCGGACCAAATAAATGTATCAGGGAGTTGCAATGAGCTGGTGCTGCAAGACAGACAGACAGACAGGCAGACAGACAGACAGAGAAAGTCTCTGCTCCTGTGGAATCTCCCCCCTCCTTCCTTCCCTCCGTCCTCAGTGACTCCACACATTCCCTCCTGGTTCACGCCGGTGTGACGGCGGAAACTGTGTGCATGTGCGTTTATCTGTGTGTGTGTGTGTGTGTGTGCGTTTGTGTATTTTCTTTCGGGCGAGTGTGAGGGCGCCTTGGAGCCGGTCGGTCACGTGACCAACGAGAGCTGCTGATTGGTCAACAGGGCTGAGGCTGATATACTGAGTACCAAAGACCTGAGGAATGTGGAAAATGACTGTTCCTCCCCTAGAGAGATAGTGTGTGTGTGTGTGTGTGTGTCTCCTGTGTGTGATGGAATCTGGCTGTCTCACTGTTGCAGACGTCTGACAAAGCGAGCAGCAGCAGCAGCAGCTGGGAAGGTCTCCCAGCCGAAGGTTAATGTTTCAGCCGGCGGAAGGTAGAGACATCCCTGGGACAACCCTGCTGCAGTGACAGCGGGTTTCCTGCAGGGGGCGCCCTTCAGAATTCACGCTGAAGGTTTCTAACTGTAGTTGAGGAGCTTCTGACCTCTGCATGGCTTCTTTTCCCCAGGGTGTCTGACTGTCACCTGCTCTTTGCCTCTGATAATTCAGCCTCCTAAACTGTGACTGGGTTCTCACTGGTTCACTTCTCACTCGCTAACAGACCAACAAACGCTAACTGTTCAAATATCTTCACACTTTGGAGCCAAAAGTCAGCAGAGACCTGCTGCTGATGGTCTTGGTGTCGGCAGCCTGAGTGACGTCGAACCACTTTAGGATTTTTCTCCTCTTTAAATAAAGAGAGAAACTCTTTTGGTGGCAAAGTGTTTTAGTGATTTTTAGTCTTTGCGTGGATATAAAGTCTGTGTCACTTTGGACATTTCTGTCACCTTCTGGCCATTTTTTGGCAATAAACTTTTTAATTTTTTATTTAGACAGAAAAATATTGAAAGTTACAGATCGATATTTAAAAGAATAATCATACAATATATATTCACATAGACCCATACTTATACATGTGTACACATGTGACGAAAGTAAACAACAAATCTATAACAACTATAGATAATATAAAGATATAGATTTATATTATATTATAGAACAAAGATATAGGAAAAAGTAACATAAAATAATAGAAAATAATAATAATATTAAAGAGTAATAAAGAGTAAATAAATGAATAGATAAGTAACAATCCTGGCCATTTTGGCGCCATTCTGCCGTGTTTTGACAGTATTCAGCTGCGATGTTGAAGGAGACACATTCTTCCTCGAGCTCTCTGGTTGTTGTTCTTGTTGTTGTTGTTGATGTTGCATCGTGATGTTTCCTTCTAACCCGTGTTGTCACCTTGCAGGCCCTCATCCAAAGCTAAATCTAGCTCTAAGTCTAAACTCAGCAGCGCCGCAAACAGGTAACCCCAGGGCTCCCAAACGATTCTGGCGTGAAGACGTGTGTGTGTGTGTGTCGGGGGTCACATCACATGACTCTTCAGCCAGACACCAGCCAAGCGTGCCGAGCAATCAGAGGGCTGGGAGGAAGTGGGGCTGGTCTGAGCCACAGCTGCTGTGCTCTTCTTCTCTCTTCAGGCTCTACCTGGAGCGTCAGCGGAGCAGCTACGGCGTCCACTCGGTGGCCTGCACAGGCCAGGAGGTGCACCTGGCAGCCTGCACCCTGGTGGTCAGCACCGCCAACAGCACCTTCTCCTGCCAGGGCGGCGCGGCGGCGGTGGTCGGCTGCATGCCGGGGCCGGCCTTCATGCAAGGCAGTGGCCTGAAGAAGAAGCTGAAGGTGTCGGTGAGGACCAACGAACAAACGGACGAACAAATGAACGAATGAACGACGTCTGATAACCTATTCTAACGTGCCAACGGTGGCGTCCTGCTGTCCGTAGCGCAACGTGCGGCTGAAGGGCGGAGCCAAGCCAGGCGAGGGTCGGGTGGAGGTGCTGAAGAACAACGAGTGGGGGACGGTGTGCGACGACCGCTGGGACCTGGAGTCGGCCAGCGTGGTATGCAGGGAGTTGGGCTTCGGCAGCGCCAAGGAGGCCCTGAGGGGCGGCCGCATGGGCCAAGGTGAGCACAGCTTCTCCTCCAGGATCCTCCAAGTTTCTCCTGGTTCCCCTGGGATCCTACTGGTTCCTTGAGGTTCCTCCTGGAACCCCCAAGATCCTCCAGGTTCCTTCAGGATCTTCCAGATTCTGCTATGGTTCCTACTGGATCCTCTTGGTTGCTGCAGGCTCCTACTGGTTCTTCCAGGGTCCCCCCGTGGTTCTTCCTTGTGCCTCCAGAATACTCTCGGTTCCTCCTTGCTCCAACTGGTTCCACCTGGTTCCTGCTGGTTCAGCCAAGATCCTCCAGGTTCTTCCTGGTTCCTCCTAAATCAACCAGGTTCCTCCAGGTTCCTTCAGGTTCCTCCTGGATCCTCCTGGATCCTTCAGGTTCCTCCTGGATCATCCTGCATCCCCCAGGTTCCTGCAGATGCCGCTTGATCAGTGCAGGAGCTCAGTAAATTTGAAAGGAAAGATGTTTTTAGGAAGAGGAAGGAGAACCTCTGGGAGACTCCATGTCTGCCTCTGACTGACTCATGGACTGTTTGTTGTCTTCAAAGTGAGTCACGGGGATGAGTCGCTTGGGCGTGAGTCTCCTTTTCCGCTCACACCAGATCAGTTTCGTGATAAAAACAAACACGATGCAGCCGCAGCCGTCTCAGTTCACTTCAGTCTTGAAGTTCTCGACATTCCAACCACTCTTCCTTCCCCTGAAACTGGTTTTCATTTGAAATCAGCAGGACGTTGGAAGCTGCCGGGTATTTTATTCCGTCTTGCGGCTGAAACCCAGATTGCAAGTCGTCTCTCTGTGGCTGCCGTCACTCTGAGGGAGCTCCGACTCATCACTGAGCCTCTGTGCTCTGTGGGGGGTCGGAGCCCGCCCTCCCACAGCCCACCTCACCCCCCTCGCTCCCCTCCCAGCAAACATTCCTACCGCAGCAGCCCGGTCGGAAACTAGTGGTGCTGAAGGAATTCCTTTCACCGGCTGCCACAGGGACGGCAGATTCCAGCGGCGGCGGCGCCGAGCCAAACTGAACAATCAGACAAACAATAACGACACATCACCGCAACATATCTTGCTATCTTACTTCACTCTGCTTCTAATAAATCACCTGGCTGAATAATTACCGGACGACAAAATAATAGTGGATCAATGTTTTTCTTACTGCACCTGGAATTTGTGCTAATTGTTGAACTGCCCCCTGGTGGACAGTCGCAGAAGGCTTGACTCAGTCTGTGTGTGTGTGTGTGTGTGTGTGTGTGTGTGTGTGTGTGTGTGTGTGTGTGTGTGTGTGTGTGTGTGTGTGTGTGTGTGTGTGCGCTCGCTCAGGAATGGGTCCCATCTACATGAACGAGGTGAAGTGTTTGGGCAGCGAGAGGTCCATCTGGCACTGTCCCTTTAAGAACGTCACCTCGGAGGAGTGCCAGCACACGGAGGACGCCAGCGTCCGCTGCAACATCCCCTACATGGGCCTGGAGACCTCGGTCAGAGCCGGACAACCAGAAAACAAATTGAAATTTCTGAAACGCTAGATTGTGATACCTTTCCCACGTCTTGATTGAACATGTCCTCTTTCATCCCTTGAGTGTTTTTTTTTTTTGTTGCTGGCTAACATCTCATTAATTCATAATGCTCGGTAACTCTGTGTCACAAAAGGCCAGAACACCTGTGGATATTTGACTATCATCACATCTGGAGTTTCATATTTCATTTTATCCACAGAACTGGTTGATACAAAAAAAAAATTTTTGTGACACTTTGCTTTTAATCTTTTTAGATCTGCGATTTTCTGCTGCTGCAGATGCACAAGATAGGCCGAACTGAGGAACTAAAAAAAAATCACAACTAAATTTCTCAAGTTGCCCACAGAAAATGAATTTGACTTTATTTTTTTCTGAAAAAAAAAAAAAATACTGATTATGAATCATTGTCGTTGATTTGACCAGTTTTCACTCCAGATGAAAGCAGAGTTCTGCCTCATGTTGCTGCTGTTGCTGCCGCCGCTTCTGCTGCCGCGTGCCTCCGCCCACTGCGCTCTAACTTCCTTGGCCCTGCACAGATCCGACTCTCGGGCGGACGGACCCGTTACGAAGGCCGCTTAGAGGTGCTGAGCTCGCAGCCCAACGGGACGCAGCGCTGGGGTCTGATCTGTGGCGAGACCTGGACCACCAGGGAGGCCATGGTGGCCTGCAGGCAGCTGGGCCTGGGCTACGCCAACCAGGGCGTGCAAGTAAGCTGACCGGGGCTAACCTCTCCGCTCTGCAGCTGCTGTCATATAATAATGTACCGTCATCGGCCTCGTAGGAGGCGCTATTGCCACATTCTGTGCACACATGTTCAAATACATTAAGCCTGCAAACATAACTGTTAAAGGTCGCCCACTAATAATTAAGCGAACTCTGCTGGAAAAAATAATTTAAAGGTCCAGTGTGTAAAATTTGGCCTGATTTACAATTTTTATGGAAGTAAAAACTTAATACACTGCCCATTCAAACATTAATGAAAGTGTATACTCACACTACAATGAGAAGTGATTTGGTTGTACGACCAGTAAAACGGTTCCTTTTTGTATATAAGAATATACATAGACAAGGGTCTTGCTCCAGTTAGCTGCCGTCTTGCTCCACCATCTTCTAAGGAAGATTGGTGTGGACAATCCAGGTCGCCTGACTGCACATTTCATAATTAGAGTGAACGCTCGCATCGTCAATCAAACCAACAAAGAAGAAGGTGGACGAGGTATCCAGGTTTGTGTGCACAGGCCACAAAACAGGTTCACTGGCAAACACAAATTGCACAGAGTGCTGCAATCCAAAATGTAACCACTTGACGTCGCTGTTCCTTCTCAAAAATTCCAAATATTACACACTGGGTCTTTAAAACAGTCATTCCTGCTAGCAGCAATATTAGCAGGAGGCTGCAAACAGAGGGCTAAACACGCTGCTTCCTGTTTGCTTTCTTGGGACCAATGATGGTGTGAAGCAACAACTTCATGCGAAATGTTTCGAACATGTATGCATATATTATTATTATTATATGACGGTACATTATGGGCTCCACACACACTTTGCAAGCTAAAGCTACTAAAAGCTGTCAAAGCTACAAGCTCACCTGGAAGAAAAAAAAATGCCTCTGGCGCTTCAACAAATGGCGCTCCTCCTGCTCCTTCTTGAGCAGGAAGTGGCTCTGAGGCGGGACAGGAAGCGCCTCTTGCACCGCCTCACACTGACCCCCTGCAGGGCCGTATGTGCAGGTGCGGTTAGCGGGCGGCCGCAACTCCTACGAGGGCCGTCTGGAGGTGCAGGTGGGCTCCAGGTGGGGCACGGTGTGCAGCACAGGCTGGACCACCAGGGAGGCCATGGTGGTGTGCAGGCAGCTGGGGCTGGGCTACGCCATGCACGCCATCAATGTGAGTAGGAATCCCGAGACTGAGAGGTCTCAACCCAGAAACCCCGGTTGAGCACCAAGAACAAACACCAGCGCACTCGGTTTACCTGCTTTTGGTGTTTTTTGTTTTGTTTTGTTTTATTGAAGAGATAGAAAAGCGGCACATTGACAATGTAGGGACTTTAATTTGGGGAAAATCCTGCAGGAAGCTCAATGGAATGTATTGAATGTACTTTTTTGGAGACAAAAACAATTAAAATATTTGTGTGTCTGCGATAGAAAGAAAATACTAACGATCTTCCCAAGTTATGTGGCTGCAGAAGTGGATGTTGTTTACTTTTTACCATTTCCCATCGGTTTTGACTTTCTGTGTTTGTGAGAAAACATGTGCATAAAAGTGACGCACGGGCTCATCCCACTGACTGACTGAGTGTCTGCTCTGGTCCATCCGACCCCCACTCCAAGGAAACCTGGTACTGGGAGGGCAGCAACGTGACGGAGATGGTGCAGAGCGGCGTCAAGTGCACTGGCAACGAGATGTCGCTCAGCCAGTGTCAGCGGCACCGAACCGTCAGCTGCCACAAGTCGGCGGCTAAGTTTGCGGCGGGCGTCATCTGCTCTGAGAGTAAGTGACTAGTCTGTCTGTCTGTCTGTTTGTCTGTCTGTCTGCCTGCCTGTCTGTCTGGGACTTTGGATGTGTCCTACATCACCCCATGTGGGTCACTAAATAGTCACTATATTGGGGCGACGCCATTTACTAGCAGTGTCCTGAGTATTCACTATGTAGTCCACTCAATGTATCCCACAATGCATTGCTAAAAGTAGTGTACAACCGATGGTCACTAGCTAATATACCCCAATATATAGGTCAATAACCAATATATCCCATCATGCATTGTGTTCACGTTGAACCATAGGGAGAAAAGGTGAGAAAAAACAAGCAATATTTTTTTTTTAATGTGAGAAGACGCTTCGTATAATATTGAATATTATAAATAGTAAATTAATTGATATGTTTATTTATTCATATCTTTATTACCACCTGCCAACGGGATGTTTTAATAATGAGACTGTGATGACATCATCGAGAGTGTCCCAAAGTTTTCTTTTAATTTGGCTCATGAGTAGCGCTATGTAGTGTAGCGACTTAGAACTGCCTTTAGAGGGAACCAGTGGATGATTTCGCACTCAGCCTTTTGTGTCTGAATGTTAAAAAAACAAAAAAAACGCTTGCTGACGACACTTCCTGTCTCTGGCAGCGACGTCCGACCTGGTGCTCAACGCCTCCCTGGTCCAGCAGACGGTCTACATCGAGGACCGGCCCCTGCACATGCTCTACTGCGCCGCAGAGGAGGACTGCCTGTCCAAGACGGCAGCCAAGGCCAACTGGCCGTACGGCCACCGCCGCCTGCTGCGCTTCTCCTCGCAGATCCACAACGTGGGCCGAGCCGACTTCAAGCCCAAGGCCGGCCGCCACTCCTGGGTGTGGCACGCCTGCCACGGGTAACCGCTGTCGCCGCTGCCGCCGCCACAAGCATCGTTTGTAAAAATGTGTGTTGATTTTGCCCTCTACCTTCCCACCCCACTACCCTGCAGCCACTACCACAGCATGGACATCTTCACCCACTACGACCTGCTGAACGCCAACGGCACCAGAGTGGCCGAAGGACACAAGGCCAGTTTCTGTCTGGAGGACTCGGACTGTCAGGAAGGTGGGTGCCAAACAGAACCACGACCACATCTGGAACCTGGAGACAGAAACTGAGCAAAGATCAGAATGAGAACATAACTCTGACCTGTTGCGTAATTGAGCCCGTTCATTGAGATTGTCCCCTTCATGATACCTGTGCAGGTGTTTCCAAGCGCTACGAGTGCGCCAACTTTGGCGACCAGGGCATCACGGTGGGCTGCTGGGATTCGTACCGGCACGACATCGACTGCCAGTGGATCGACATCACAGACGTCCGACCGGGAAACTACATTTTCCAGGTCAGAGTCAAAAAGTCCAACCAAAGACCCCAAATTTTTTCAATGCGCGATTAACACCAGGTTCACACCGGAGGCAGAAGCGGCCATTTCCTTACGTCGCCCTTGTTAACCAATGGTGTCGTTAACGCCAAACTCAAAGCGGCGCGCACTTCCGCAGTCGACTCGTGCCGTACAGCGACCGTTTCGGCGTCTGGTCTATTTTGTGCGCGAGCCGCGAGCGATCCGCGTCAAGTTGGACAGGAAGTCACTCAAACAAACACTAGAGAATCCAGTTGATTTTCAAAATAATTTAAAAATAAAATACCTCAATTGACAAATGTGATCATGGCTTAAGAATACCTTAAGGTTTGAGGGATTTTTTTTGGAGAGTATCTGGACAGTATAAGTATGTAATCGTTTTGGAATGTTCCAATAAATATAAAAATAGAATATTTCCACAAAGGAATTATTATTGTCCTCTCCAATTTTATAAGAAGAAACACAATATATATCTCGTTAAGTTACATAAACTGTAGAGCAGGCTAAAAAATGTTCAATTAATTTTCAATTAATTTTCAATTAATCGCGAGTTAACTCAGGACACTATGCGATTAATCGCGATTACAATTTTTAATCGACTGACAGCCCTGATATATATATACATATATATTAGGGCTGTATATATGTATATATGTATATACATATATATATATCTATGTATAGATATATATATACATATATATATGTATATATATATGTATACATACATATATATGTATTTATATATGTGTGTGTAGATGTATATATATGTGTATGCATATGTGTGTATATATATATAGAATAGAATAGAATTCAACTTTATTGTCATTGCACATGTCACAAGTACATAGCAACGAAATGCAGTTTGCATCCATCCAGAAGTGCTTTAGCAATTATAAATGTTTTTACAAATATACACAGTATGAGGAAATATATACATTGGTATATCGCGGGTATGTAACATTGTTATGAATATGCGATAACTATAGTATGTACAGGCTATGCAAACAATATGCTATAACTATAGTATGTACAGGCTATAAACAGACTATAAATATAAGTATATGACAGATAAATACAATATGTTATAAGTATAAGTATATGATAGATAACTTATGCAGTTGTGAAATGTTGGATGTATTTACAGTAGTGCAGTGGGAGTTGACAGGTTTAAGTTGGTTATACAGATGTTAGATGTCAGGAGACGGAGTTCAGGAATGTGACAGCTGTGGGGAAGAAGCTGTTCCGGTACCTGCTGGTCTTAGTGCGGAGGCTCCTGTAGATATATATGGATGTATATATATATATATGGATGTATATACCGTATGTTTATATAATATAATATAAAATATAATTAAGTTACCTTTGATTTTCTTTATCGTTTTTTGTTGATGTATGCAAAAGTTCTCTCTGCTTTTTGTCCCTCCTGCTCAGGTCGTGATCAACCCCAACATGGAAGTGGCCGAGAGCGACTTCAGCAACAACGGCATGAAGTGCAACTGCAAGTACGACGGACATCGTGTCTGGCTGCACAACTGCCACACCGGTGAGACGCCTGAACAGATTTTCTCCTCGCCACTCGGCTCCCCCGGCACTCCTCGCTCCTCTCACTCCTCTCACTCCTCTCACTCCTCTCACTCCCCCCTCCCTCCTCCCTCTCCTGGACAGGTGACGCCCTCAGCGAGGAGGCGGAGAAGCGCTTTGAGAAGTCGTTACAACCGGGGCAGATCAGCAACCAGCTCCCATAGTCTCCACTTCCTCCCTCGGGGGCTGCAGCCGGGCAGGGGGGCGGGGCCTGCTGCTGGGGGCGGGGCTCTGACACAGTGCACATAACTGTTGCAACCGGCGTCTGAAAGAAATAATAAATCCGTCCCCAGGATGGTGGTTGAGAGGAAGCTGGTTCAGATGTATCTTTCCATATTGGCCACAGACACAGCAAAACTGAAAACACACACACACACACACAGAGACACACACACTCCCAGGTTGCTCAGTCAGCACTGGGGGGGGTGTGACTCTTGGCTTCTTATATACTTGAATATTCAAGTGCTCGCGCTTTTGTTTTATTTTCATTTTTTTGCCCCTCACAACACTATGAAGTCTTCACGGTGAATGTTTTGGTTTGTGTTTTCACCAGCCCTACCATCCAGGTGCTATTATCACTTTCACGTTGTTGTCCGTGACTTCATTCTGTATTTTAATGTATTTCAATTTTAGCACCAGGGCTGCATCAAGTTCTGGGGTTTGCTGGTCAGTGGGATTCTCACACATTTTCAGTTTATTTATTTATTGCTGATATCCAGTGGCCCTGGTGTATATATGCGTTTGTGTGTGTGTGTGTAGGTGGGCACACACACACGCACGAGCCGCTGTAACCCAATCAATAAAAGAAGGAGGAGAAGAACAGCAGCGAGCGTGTCGGTTTCTTTGTCTCTCTGGAAATTGACCTTTGCCTTCGTTCGGCCGCCGCCACTTGGAAACAGCGTTTTGAGTTAGCTGCTAATCTGAGAGCTCCTAATCTGCCCGCTCGCGTTCCTTGCCGGTCAATCCCGTTAACCTGCTTCACCGATCACATTAAGTGCGCGCACGGCTTTTGCGGCATCGCCAGGAATGACCCCAGTTGCTGCCGCCTGGACTGAAATAAAAAAAAAAACCTTCAACAAAATCAACTCAAGGCGTTCCAAGAATACAAGAGGAGGTTCCCCGCAGACTTTTTAAGAGCTTGAGGCTTTTTTCTTTTCCTAACCAATCAGCATCCTCTGCTGCAGGCCAGTGCACTTCCAGCCCGCTCCTTACTAAGTGGGCTGGAATTCCGTGCGGAAGGACGAGGACGCAGGTCGGCAGGTCTGCTGTGATCTTCAGCTCCACCTGACACCGCGAGGATTAGTTACCAGCTCGGCCGCACGTTGTTGCACATGAGCTGCCTGCCTCGCAGCTGACACAATGGTGGGACTCGGTGTCGCACAGCGCCCCCCGCAGGCCGCTGAAACCCCTGGTTGTTTTATAGAACCCTTAAAAAAAAAAAACGGCGACAAAACACATCTCAAAAAAATTATCCCAACTGTGATTTTATGAGTCGTGTGACACTGAGGTGCGAAATGACGCCCCCTGGTGGAAGGGTTATTATTGTCCAGAAGAAGAATTGTGCATCCTGCAAAGATTCTCCTGAAACTCAGACAGTTTTTGTGGACTTCCTGCTGAGTGTACAGTAACTAACAGCTGCAATCAAAGCTTTCAGACGGAAAAGACACGACAGTCCGGTCTGAAGTCTCATGTGCATATATACTTTTATTGGAAAAACAATTAACAAGACGGTGAGGGAGACGAGGGCTCAGCGTCGCCCCCTCACTGCAGGACTGTCCGTCGCACCACTCTTCCCTCCTTGTCGATGGCAAAGTTGTAACTCTTGGGATTATCCAGAGCTTCCTCGATGCGCTGGTCCAGGTTCTCCAAGGTGACAAAGTTCTTGGCGTCCTCCTGTTGGCAAACAGCGAAGTGAGACGTGAGTTGAACGGTTCAGGTCACAGAAGAGGAGGGTGAGGAGGAGGAGGAGGAGGAAGAAGACCCCACCTGTAACTGGGAGACCTCTATGGCCTTCCGTCTGACCAGCTCCTGCTGCTTCTGCTCCCGCTTCATCATGACCTCCAGCTGTTTGCGTTGCGTCTCCTCCTCCTCCTTCTGGACCCTCGACACCCTGTGGAACACGGAAGGTTGAGAAGAACGCAGAGCCGGTCAACCGACCACAAGGCATTCTTCCTCTGACTGCCGAGGGCCCCGAACAGGAAGTGGCCCCGACAGACGGCTGACATTGTTCAGTTTGTTTGTAAACTGATTCCAGCATTAGTTGCTCTGTCAGTAAATCACCTGGGTCGGTCCAAACTGGAAAAATACCTCCTATGTCTCCTAAAACTGTGCAGCCTAAATGTTCTAATGAACAACAATATTAAGAAAGAGCACTGAAGTTGTCAATACTGAAGTTTGAATGAAGTTTCAAAAACAAATTGCACCAGGGTGCGGATGTGGAAATGAGAGATGTCGATGCTGTAGTGAGAGAAGTCGACGCTTCTACCTGTTGCACAATGGCCCCAGGCTAAATTTGGCAGCAAAATTTAGTACCAAAGAGGAGAAGCACGTTCATTTGTGTGGAATTATTTTGGCCACAAATTAGAAGATGTTGCACAACATCAGGTAAAATCATTCTCAGCCCGACTAAAATGTCTTGCACAAAACAAAAACAAAATACTAATAGATTAATAAAGGGTCTTTCACATTAATTCCTGCTTCATTTGCTTTTTCTTATCTTAACATTAGCCTAGCCTATAAAAATAGAGCAAGAGCAAATCCGACCCACTTTGGACTTGGCCACCGGGTCGGCACGGGACTTCCTGCCGCGGTGTGGCGCCTGGGGCAGCGCGGCGTCGTGGGACGCGAGGAGCCGTGCCCCCCAAGCGCCGCTCCCGCCTATCACGTGACACATGGTCAGTGAAACACCGGAGGGATTCGAAAAAGTTTTCTTTTAGTCTTGGTATTTTACTTTGCAACTTTAGAGATTTAAAAAACAGATTTCTGGTTTGAATTGCGCTGGCGTAGTTGTGCTTTGGGAGGACCTCCAGGGCCCCCCCAGCCTGGGCCCGGCACCCTCCCCAGGGTGTGTGGGAACGCCCCGCCTCCTGCCTGACGTCACTCTGATTCCGCCCTACCGCAGTTGGAGCAGCCGCTGGTTCTCCCGGTCGTTCCAGGCCATCAGGGCCCGATGCTCCTCCTCCTCCTGCCTGGCTCGCTCCTCCGCCAGGGAGCCCGTCTCCTCCTCGTACTTCTTCCTCAGCACCTCCTCCTTAAACTCCAGCCTGATCGGCACGCGGGGGAAACACAGTTAATTCGCTCATTCAAAAACAAACCTTCAGCTGATGGTGAGAGAAACATGGTGCATCACTTTATTTATAGTCTGCGATCCGACTTGAAAGAGCAGCAGAAAGGAGAGAAAACCCCAAAAGATGTTTATTTCTCTCTCTCTTACTTCTAAGGTGCTGGTGGATTATTTTTTTCTCATTTAATCTGAGGAAAGGACTTGTTGTCACGACTTTCACATGTTTTGTCAATTGCAGTGACATTACTGACAGGAACACCTTTACCAGCTCTTAATAAGAGGACGTAAACGCCTCACTCACCACTACACTTTACAAAATTGTGTCTCTATTATCTACACATAAACAAACCGTTGCACTGCCTTGACTACAGGATATCATCATCATCATCATCATCATCATCATCATCATCATCATCATCATCACTGTGGCAGAAAACGCGAGAACGCAGGTAAAGTAAAACATTCATAATGTTTGTTAATATAGTTAATAATAATAATAATAATAACACAACCTACCGCAGCGCCCGCATGATGAGCTGGTACTCGGAGAACCGCTCCTTCAGCACCACCATCTCGACCGGGTCGACCGGCGGCGGCGTCTTGATCCGGCCCACTTTGGACTTGGCCACCGGGTCGGCGCGGGACTTCCTGCCGCGGTGCGGCGCCTGGAGCAGCGCGGCGCCGCGGGACGCGAGGAGCCGCGCGGCCCGAGCGCCGCTCCCGCCTATCACGTGAAACATGGTCGGTGAAACACCGGAGAGATTCGAACGGCGGTCAGGAGACACTCACACGGACGGTGAGCTAACATTGACGGCGGCAGGCGGCGGCCATGTCGGCGCCCTTTCACCGCCGGAAGTGGTTGAAGCCCCCAGTGACGTCCGGAGCGCCTCTACCGCCGCCTGTCGGTGGTGGAGGCGGGAGGCACGTTTGCTGGCAACCGTTGATTTCCGGCGATCAGGTGAGCCGACAGGCCGTTTGGATATGTAATTATTGCGTGTGTCGTCGTCGTCGTCGTCGTTGTTGTTGTTTGTAATTATTTATGAGCATAGCTCTTATAAAAATAACCTGCTGATTCTGGTCTGAAATTGACCAGGTATTCTGTTTTTTTAATCAACAGATCTGTTTAAGGAGCTGATGATCCCTAATCCTAATAGAAAACAACTCTAAATATGAGTAAGTTTACCATTTATACTGCTTATTGTGTGTGTGTGTGTGTGTGTGTGTGTGTGTGTGTGTGTGTGTGTGTGTGTGTGTGTGTGTGTGTGTGTGTGCTGCCCTAGCTGTTTGACATTTAAGCCAAATGAAACCCGCATTTATTTGTGTGATATTGTTGTCTGGCCTACTTAAAATATTCATTCCAAATGCACAATTTAGACTTTTTTTCCAGGTTTGACTCTGGAAGCGCTGTAGAGTGTGAGTGTGTGCTCATCATTGGGATCAAAACAGGCCATCAGCTGGTGCTGTGACCCCAGAACAGGACGGCAAGGACAAAACAGAGAGAAGTGAGGTGGTTGCAGGTCAGTTGTAGGTTTATTCAGCTTGCTGCTGTTACAGGAGTGTGGCTGTTGCAGAGTTTCAGGTTCACACATGTGGAAGCACCATTTGGAACTACAAGCAGCAGGAAATAAACAACGACAGGGAGCCCCTGCTTTTCTCACCGAGTCTCGTGAGTTACTCAGCGTTTTAGGCTAACTCGGTCAGATTAGAGAGAACATTTTATCCAGTTGACAGAGAGACGCATTGCAGGAACGTTAGAAGGAACCAGTAACAAAATAAAATCTTCCTCGGCATTTACAGGACTGGAAGGTCGAGCAAGAGAATGCTTTAGTTTTAGAATTAGAAGCGAGAAATTTGAGAAAAAGGCCAAATTCAGTCTGATGATCGAAACCAAACATAACTTCCTGTGTGACGTAAATGCAGAGGAAGAAGAACTAAGAATAAAGGTTTAAGGTCACTGGTTCACGGGTGATGGGGTCAGGAGGGGTGACGGTGCATGTTGTTTTTGCTGGAGTTGAGACGCAGGCAAGGTCCGGGGCGGCGGGAGATGGACGGGCTTCTCTGTCCCGCTCCACAAACACTTGGTCAGATGTTTGCACAGCGAGACTCTCGCGCTCGCCTGCGTCCTCCAACTGCCCAGGCCAAAACGACAGCACCGTCCTGCGGCCGCCACTGACTGATGCAGTGCAGCCACTCCTTTGCGGACCTCACGTGTGTAGAAGAAGGGGGACTTCTGGTGGGACCTCTTGTGTGGCACAAGGGCGCTTCTGTCTTAAGGAGGATGGATTTTATGTCTGGGGAGATGTGAAGGAGGGGGCTGTGTCCCAAATCACCCACCAGTTCCCAACTTCCTATATAGGGAGTTCAATGTAGTTCACTATATAGCGCTACTCATTGACCAAATTAAAAAAAATATCTATAATATCTCATTATTTAAACGTCCCATCGGCTGGTGGTAAAAACTAAATAAAAAATTAAATCAATTCACCTATATGTATATATTCATTTTTGTGACCAGTACATATTATACTAATTATAATATAATAATAATAGATATAACTACTATTACACGTCTCCCCACATTAAAAAATATAATAACTCTTGCTTTTTCTACCTATGGGTCAGCATGAGCGCAATGCATGGTGGGATATATTGCCGGGCTAGAGACCATTGGTTGTACATTACTTTTAGCGATGGACGCATTGAGTGGACTATATGGTGAATACTGATGTTCACTCAGGATTCGGACACGGCTAGAAAATAGCGTAGCCCCTATATACTGACTTATATAGTGACAGTAGAGGGCGATGTAGGACACAGCCGGAGAGAACTGAGGGGAATGGCAGCGGGAGGAGATGGAGGGGGGGGCGGGCGGGTAGGAAATGGTTTTTAGGTGAGAGCGGGAAGGGCCGGGTAATCCAGTCGAAGCTCCTCCCCCTCTAGAAGTTTCCTGTGAAGGAAGGAAGAAGGCGGCCGGTCAGGTGGGCAGGCAAGAAACTCATGGAGCAGCAGGAGCAGCTGGACCTGACCTGTAGGCAGCGATCTCGATGTCCAGGGCCATCTTCACGTTCAGCAGGTCCTGGTACTCCCGCAGGTAGAGCGCCATCTCCTGCTTGGCCTCGCTGATGTTCTGCTGCAGCTCGCTGATCCTCACCTGCAGGGTTGAACATCAACAACACAGTCAGTCGGGCGACAAAGAGACAATTCAGGTTCTGAGTTTTTGTTGACTGAGGAGAAGGAGAGAGATCAGCGTTGAGGTTTGCTGCTGCTGCTGCTGCTGCTGCTGCTGCTGCTGCTGCTGCTGCAGTGACCTTGTGGTCCTGCTGAGCTCCACACTTTGTCCTGCAGCTGATGCAGTGAGTCGTGGAGCTACAAGAAACAGTGGCCTCCTCCTGCTGCCCTACCGCTCGTCCTCCTGGATTCCAAGCAATGGT
The DNA here is from genome assembly GCA_009823395.1 of Thamnaconus septentrionalis. NCBI lineage: Eukaryota > Metazoa > Chordata > Actinopteri > Tetraodontiformes > Monacanthidae > Thamnaconus > Thamnaconus septentrionalis. The sequence continues at coordinate 1,608,935 of CM020517.1, forward strand.
TCCTTTCTTTCTTTCTTTCTTTCTTTCTTTCTTTCTTTTTCTTCCTTTCTTTTAAAAAACACATGTTCTGTTTCTTTTGGTGCGTCTGGGTTGAGATCTTTCTGTCTAGATCAACTGATCAGCTGACATCTATTCACTCCCTGCCGTGATGTTGGTGCAGAGCTTCTAACCTCCTCCTCCTCCTCCTCCTCCTTTTCTAACTCTCCTATACCACCACCTCCACCCTTTCCTACTCCTCCGTCTCTTCCTCCTCCATCTCCTGCCCCTCTTCCTCTTTTTCCTCCTCCTCCACCTTCTAATCCTCTACTACCTCCTCCTCCTCCCTTCCTTCTCCTCCTCCTCCTCCTCCCCCTCTTCCTCTACCACCACCACCACCTCCTCCTCCTCCACCTTATAATCCTCTACTACCTCCTCCTCCTCCCTTCCTTCTCCTCCTCCTCCTCCTCCCCCTCTTCCTCTACCACCACCACCACCTCCTCCTCCTCCACCTTATAATCCTCTACTACCTCCTCCTCCTCCCTTCCTTCTCCTCCTCCTCCTCCTCCTGCTCCTCTTCCTCTACCACCACCTCCTCCTCCTCCACCTTATAATCCTCTACTACCTCCTCCTCCTCCCTTCCTTCTCCTCCTCCTCCTCCTCCTGCTCCTCTTCCTCTACCACCACCACCACCTCCTCCTCCTCCATGACTCTTTCCTCCTCTGGTCACCTGGTACTTGGCCACGTCCTCGGCCTGCGTCTCCTCCACCTCCTCCAGCTGCCTGTTGAGGGAGTCGACAACGCTGCGCAGGGCCTCGACCTCGGAGGAGCACTCCAGCAGGAGGCGCCGGTACTCGGCCGTCTCCTCCCGGACGGGCGGCGCCGCCTGGCCGCTCCTGGCCGCCGCCTCGCCACGCCCGGCCACCTTCCCGCGGTACCACTCGTCGGCCGCCCGCATCTTCTGGCTGGCCAGCCGCTCGTACTGCGCCCGGATGTCCCGCAGGGCGGCCGACAGGTCGGGACGTCCCACCTCCTTCTCCATCTGCACCTCCACCGCCACCTCCGCCCGCAGCTGCTCCTGCAGCTCCGCCCGCTCCTCGGCAAACGCCCTCCTCAGGAAGAGCAGCTCGTCGCCCAGCGAGGTGGCGGCCGCCTGGGCGTCGCCACCCGCCAGCGCCGCCCGCTCCGCCTCCTCCCTCGCCCTCTGCAGCTCCTCCTCCGCCCGCCGCCGCCTCCCTTGCTCCTCCTCATATTGCTCCTTCAGCTGCTCGCAGGCGTCCCGCAGGCGATCCCGCTCCGCCTCCATGCGCGCCCTCTCATCGCCCTCCGCCTGGACCAGGGCCCTCAGGGTCCTGGCCCGGCCCTCGTAGAGGCCCTGCAGGCGGGACGGCCGGCTCTGGCGCCGCCGCAGCCCCTCCAGCTCCGCCAGCAGCGCCCGGTTCTGCGCCTCCAGGTGCCTCACCTTGTCGATGTAGGAGGCGAAGCGGTCGTTGAGGCCCACCAGCTGCTCCCGCTCCTGGTGGCGAAGGCCCAGCAGCTCCGTGTTGAGGGAGGAGGCCCCGGCCAGGTCCGGCGGCAGAGAGGTGGAGGAAGTGGAGGTGGAGGAGGTGGCCAGCCTCAGCACCCTCCTCCCGGGCTGAGGAGCTGAGGAGAAGAGCAAGGAGGTGGTGGTGGTGGAGGAGTTGTGGGACCCTCTGTAGCTGTCCCAGGGACGGCGGTAGGAGAGGAGGGAGTCACAGCTCATGATGATTTTTTTTTTTTCCGGTTTAAAAGGAATAAATAATGGATGTTTTTTTGTATTTTTTTTGCGAGTTTCTCAAGGTTTTTGCGTCCCCCTTGTTCTGCACACCATCGGTGAGAGATGAGCGCGCAGTCTTTGCACTGCACCAGCTCAGTGATGCTGCAGATCCCGGAGCCTTTTATAGAACCGGAACCCCCTTCCCTCCCTCCCACCCCCCCTCCTCCTTGCATCGCTGCTGTCAGCATCCTGCCGACCAATCAGAGGCTGCTGCAGTGAGGAGAGAGCGGCTGGGTCTTCAGGCTCGCTCTCCCTCACACACACACAGAGACTCAGTCTGATCGCACTAAAGAAGAAAAAAAAAAAACAGCTGGAGGGAGAATCGATACCTTCACATTAAGCTTTTAATAGCGTGAAGGGCAACAAATTAATAAGCCGGATTTGCTGCTGCTGCTGCTGCTGCTGCTGGAGTGCATCGATTCGAAACAGACAATTAATAAGCCTACGTGTGCAAGAATGAAAGTCTTTGAGAGGAAGATTTTCATTTTCACACGACTCCTTTTCAAGGTTGTCGTGTTTTTGTTGCGTGTCCTTTCAGACACAAACCTTGATGTCACTGCTGTTGTCTTCTTTTATGTCTATTGATCTCTAAACTGATGAGTCACTGCTGTGCCCCCACCGCGTGTGTGTGTGTGTGTGTGTGTGTGTATGTGTATATGTGTGTGTGCTGACTCGGCTGAGCGTCCACAGACCAGTCAGTATGTTTCATGTAATTCTAGTGAGGCACCAACTAACAGACAGTCTTTCATCCTCTAGGGGGCGCCCAGAATTTAACCCAACACATCTGACCTTTGACACGCGTCTCTCAGCATAACATAAACGTGCATTTAGTGAATGCAGTGAAATGGCACCAGTCCTTTTGAAAATCCTCGTCATTCGTCCACTGCAGCAGTAACATCAGGTCATCCGTTTAAAGCAACCTGAAGCTCCTCAAGATGCAACCCGGAGCCCAAGATCAGGGTGTTGTTGCCGGAATTTGACCGCTAGATGGCGGAATTGCATCGCATGTTGGTGAAACAGTGGCAGGATTTTGTTTTTTTCTCGTTTTTTTTGAAAGTTTGTTAAGAGGTTTGGTTCAACGTTTTGACAGTTATGACCCAATGACTCTCTACAACAAGGATGCAAGAAATCCAAGTCCGAGTCCCATCAAATAAAAAAAATGCAAATTTCATGTTTATTCGTGTGCAGTGAATATAATTCCCAGTAATACATGGACGTAAAAGTACACGTAAAAGACACCTCTATAATTTGGAATATCAGATTCTTCATTGACAAAAAAAATAAAATAAAAATGTCGGGCCATTACATATTTACAGGTGCACGTGAGAGGAAATCAAACTCAAATTCAAATCGACTTCTGTGTTTTTCCGACAGTAGTGATGGTGGAAATAAAAACAACAAAAGCTTGGAGCTCCTTCTCGCGGGGAGCCACGGAGGAGCGGGAGGACGTCCTGCTGCGCGTATACATTCAAAAATATCCACATGACGTCACAGGAGCAACAGTAGAAACACGGCGGTAGAAAAGAGGACTCCTTTGGTAGAAAACAGTCACCCAGCGGGCCCAACATTCACGCGGTGTCGGTCAGGTCCACCTGCCTGCGGGATATCAGGCTACTTTGGTTCAGCGAGTCCATCACAGGGCGCTTGCGCCCCTCTGGATCTCGGTCCAGGCCCCCCAGACTCCAAATATGGCGGCCCATACATTTGAATGCAGTTGCTCACCCAGCACAGGCGGCAAAAAAGTTTTTGACTTTCGCTTTAGAGGGCGCATAGAGCACGTAGCACGTCAACG